>CATQJA010002702.1:600000-785000 GCA_958295435.1 Mesorhabditis spiculigera | reverse complement strand
AAAGCTCGTAGTATATTTTCGGCCTTTAAGACTTTAAGACTAAGACTTTAAGACCCAAGTAACTTTTTAGAGAGAGGAGCCGCAAAAACGCATATTTCAGCAGCACATTTATTTTCAATTCTCTATCGATTGATGTATGTTACATACCAATTTACGACGAGGGCAAAACTATTTCACTTATTAGTATATTTTTCACGTTCTATCGATTAGAATTTTCAACAGCCAGAAAATTTCTGAAATTTTCCTCGCCCCGTGTTATCCTATATGCTCAACCAAATAGTCAACATTTTTTTTAATAAAAGATTGCCTTTCATTTTTTCGAGCGGAAATGAGTTCTCTTGGCATGTTTTTCAGCGCTTGATCCATGGTACTTAAGACATCCCACAGTTACTAAAATATTAGAAATGATGGGTATTACCCCCCCCGCCCCGTTACCCTATGTGTACCAGGCAAACTATGAAAATGTACACTTCTAGCTCCGCTGGCATTCGGGCAGAGATGGATATCGACGAGGAAACGGCGTCTATGATGTAGGTCAAATTTCATACCTGACAAGGATAAGTACCTTCCTAGCCATATGAAATGAGTGAAAAAGCCATGAACTTCGCTGGGAGGGGGGAATCGAAGTTGAACGAGGCAATCTGTCTGACGGGCGTAGTCTCCGAGTGGGACGGCTGGAAGTTCAGTCAATTCGGCTGAAGATAGCAGTTTTTGACTGCCAAAAAGCGTTGTTGGTACTGTTCTATTTCGCGTGGGGAAAAAACTGTGCGGGGGGATTTTCTTCGTTTTGTTATAACTCTTTTATATGATGCTATTTTGAATTGTAATTAAAACTCTTAGCATATTTTTTGACGCTTTATCGGATGGCATTAAAGAAGTTTTTGAAAATGCCGAAAACTAGCTTTCGACTCCACGATCCCATGTGGAAACACCGAATAAACCTTGTTTTTGCTATAACTAGTTTATAAAACAATATTTTAAGATGAAAAGATGAAATTGAAACTCTTAGTATATTTTTGATGCTCTACCGAATGACGAGTTCAAAATATCGAAAAAATGGCGAAAATGCCGAAAAATAACTTTCCGGAACCAGTTTCAATAGTTTTTTCTGTTTTTGCTATAACTTTTTTATATTACAATATTTGTAGCTAAAACAAAAACTCTTAGTATATTTTTTGATGCTCTATCGAATGGCGTTGCAAAAATCCCGAGAAAATAGTGAAAAGATGTAAGGTTCCGCGAATCATATCCCCCCCCCCCTGCGAAATAGAACAGAACCGCGTTATTAAATTACGAGTTTGGTAGAGACCGCGGCAAGGCATAGATATAGATTTTTGGGTACTGGACGGTTAGCGGGGTGGGGGAATCTTAAACCGGGTAACTAATTTTTGTTTTTTTACCCCTATTCCCGTCGATATCCGTCACGACTGCGGTCCGCCGTTAGAAAATTTGGTTCCCCCCGGAAAATCCTCATCCGCCCGCTAATCGTCCAGTACCGATTTTTGTCTTTGAGTTTTGCCGCGACATGCAGCTCAAGTCGCCGCTATTGTTTCAACATGAACGTTGACGTCTAGACATTGAACAGTAGCTAAGTTATGTTAGGAGTGCTGCCAAACCTATACATCGAGAATGCATAAAGATTGTTTCGTTTGAACCCTAGTCCGCCACGATTACGGAATACGAGTTTTCTTAGATGAACACTACGATTAGCCAAGCGTATCCGTAAAATTTCCATTTTTTTGCATTTAGATCAGCCGGCTTTTCCGATCGGTGGCCGCTGTCCAGGAAATTGTCGTCGAAGTGGCAAACTACCATCTCCTTCGAAAATTAATCAAAAATTGTCGGCATCGCTTCTCTACGATCAAATTTTTCGGCGTAAGTGGCAGCTCATGGTTTTTGACGTGCGCTTCGGCCAGATATCCGCTCTATCCGGGGCGGTACAAAATCAGGGAGCAGCATCATTTTTCATGTAGATTTCGCCGAAAAAACTGTGCCAAGCGATGACGGGGGTTGGGGACGAAGCTGCCCCCAAGTTTCGGGGCGGGAGGGGTAGCGCGAATTTTTTTGCGCTACTAAAGCGCCGCGGACAAAAATGGTCCCACATATAAGCAAAATGGCAGCGCTGCAGGCAAAAAACTTAACAAAAAAGCGTCAGAGAATTTCGGTGAGGTTGCCTAAGCAATCCTCACATATTCTCTGCTAGCTTACTTCTCGGCTTTATTTGACTTGATATTTCTTGCCTTAAAAAGGCTGTTACCCGAAAATGGCAGCCATTTATATCGACCTGACATGGGCAAGAATTCCACCTGCCTTACAAGCGTACCGAAACATAAATGCATTTAAGGTGACAGTCAACGATCTGCGCTGCTCGCAATGCCGAACGGTGAGTATCGGAGCGGGGGTGGGGGGGGGGCTGGTTCGTGGGTCCCTTCTGTTTCCGATGGCGTTTTCAGAATTCCGATAAAATACAAGTTTACAAAGTTAAAGCCGGTTTTATTCATTTTTGGGGCTCCGGGAGGGCTAATTTGCATAGTGAAAAAATACAAATTTCTTCATTCTTGCAAGTTGCACGGGTTGGGGGAGGGGAAGGTCCGAAGCAGGGTTGGTCATTTTGCGTCCCGTCCCCGTCCGTCCGGGTCCGGACGGGGACGCGGGACCGTCACCCTAATCTGCATAAAATTAGGGGACGGACGGGGACGCGTCCGGGAAGGGACGGACGGACAGACGGGGGACGGGGTGACGGTCAGCGTCACCCCGTCCCCGATGCAAATGCCGAAATGCAAATGGTTTTCCTACCAGTAATTATTTCGGGTCTCCTTCTCGTTTCCTTCGAGGAGTCAAAAATATGCAACTCAGGCCAAGCTGGAAGTTATTCCTAGTTGGCGTCGGCGCTGCAGATATTCACCATTTTTCGGAATTTGCTACAGAGCTTAAAAATTCGAGATATTCAAGTTAGAAAGCAATTGGTTACGACTCTACGTGCTAGGTTATAAGCACTTCATCGTAATCATGCTATCCACGTTTTGTACTTTGCTCTGCGAAATTCTAAACCCAGCCGATGCGTGATTTGAATGCCATTACTTTATCCCCGTAATTTGCATCGGGGACGGGGACGCTGCCCCGTCACCGTCCGTCCCCACCGTCCCCGTCCCGTCCCCGTCTGTCCCCATTTCGGGATGCAAATTAGGTGACGGGGACGCGTCCCCGTCCCCGTCCGTCCCGTCCGTCCCTGAACAACCCTGGTCCGAAGGACCCGAGCTATCGGAAAGTCAAATTTCTCATGCAAGGGCCTGATTCCAGCGCCCAAGGCCCGCGAAGCGGGTTTTGGGCGCTGGTTGTAAAGTAAAAACAGAGCACTTTTTCCGAAATCTGATAAGTGTGCAGTCGTTCCAAGGCCATTACGCGCCTAATGACATATTATACAGGCCAACTTGTAAAGTAAAGAATGTATCGTTTTCACACTTCGGTTTTTGCCCTATTTTGTTCGTGCGCTCAAAGATCCAATCACCTATTTTTCAAAAATTTCAAGTAGAGAAAAATGCCCCTTTTCGAGCATATTAGACCAGAAGGCGATTGAGCCGTTGTCCAGAGGTTGCCCATCTTTGCAGCGCTACGGCACGGAGATTCCTTGGAATTGTGAGGTTTGTGAAGAGATGTGGAGTGGACCTTATGGCGATGGACGACAACCCGGAAAACCCGTCAGCATCATGTTCGAAGTACCCATCAATGGCCCGCCAGAAACCAGCCAGTTTGCCGACGTAAGATTTTTAGGAGAATTTATGCTTCCGAACATTTATATGACCTCCACCACTCTTGACAGGCAAGGCATGACTGTAGATTTTGGGTGCTTTGGATTCCCTTTGAATTATTTGCCACATGAGGCTCTTGTTTGCCATTCTTTTGCGTAACGAGCTGAACTACGCCCAAAGCCGTCAAGTCTGTGGTTAAGTCTATGGGGCATTCATAGGCAATAAAACACATAATAGCCGCTTGCCCACCCCTTTAAACATGGGTTACCCCCAATCTGAGCGACGGCTGAAAGATCTGGGCTGGTACCCAGATCAAATTTACACCCGTGAAATTTATACACGCGTGTAAAAAATTTTACACGCGTGTAAAAAAATTCACACGCGTGTAAAAATATATGCACGCGTGTAATTTAGCAAATTTCCTTAACAAATTTATTAGGGAATCAAAAACACGCGTGTAAAAAAGTTTACACGAGTGTAAAAAAGTTTACACGCGTGTAAAAAAACGGGGTTTTTGCCGAAATGACGAAAAAAAAGCAAAAAATTTACACGCGAGCGGCCTAAATTTACACTCAAAATTTGAAGGGCTCAAGAAAATTGTAGAGCCAACATTTTGTGAACATGAAAACGAGAGGGGGTAGCGACAGGACCCAACTATTAATGAAAAGAATTGTGGCTTGCTAGGTACCCTAGAAATTTTTCTATGATCGTTCTTGTGGAGGTCGTTTTCCGACCGATTTACACTACTCTCCCAGGTGTAAACTTATGGGGTAAAATTTACACGCGAGTCCATATTTTGAGCCAATGATTTTTGCACTCCCAAATTTGATTTTTAATCAATCGACTAAACGTTAACTAAATATTCTTCATCAAATCAACGGGATTTTTCTCGAACAGTAGGATGCGAAAAAATCGGAATCGGATCGGAATAATTTTTACATCCTTCGCAAGCCCACGAAACGGCAAATTTTCCAGTGACAACATCTTATTTTATGTATTTTTGCCTTCATATAGATGTTTTTTCAAAAAACGGGGGCTTGAATCCAAAACACACGAGTGTAAATATTTTTACACGCGTGTAAACGCATTTTTCGGCACCAAAACCCTCTAAAAGTACAAAATCACGAGTGTAAATCCCAAAAACGCGCGTGTAAACTATTTACACGCGTGTAAATCCGAGGTGTAAATATTTTACACGCGTGTAAATTTTGGGCTGTTTACACGCGTGTAAATGTCATCTGGGTACCAGCCCTGACTGCAATATCTATTTTCAATTTCGACAATGTTTAGGTAGCTTTTTGCCCGGCCAGGATGCACCAGCCTGGAGTGTTGCATCAGGTGATGTCGTGTCGCGAGTATGACGATGAAGACCTCGATCTCTTTTTCGTAAGTAATCCGGGGACTCTACTTAGCCATAACACGACATTCCAGCGATCATTCGCCACACGGCTGCGGAAGGTTCATAACGGAGACCTGGAATTGTTCGATGAAGGTGAAGCCGATCTTAAAATCCTCAACAACTGGGTGGAGGA
The DNA here is from genome assembly GCA_958295435.1 of Mesorhabditis spiculigera. Classification (NCBI taxonomy): domain Eukaryota; kingdom Metazoa; phylum Nematoda; class Chromadorea; order Rhabditida; family Rhabditidae; genus Mesorhabditis; species Mesorhabditis spiculigera. The sequence continues at coordinate 779,719 of CATQJA010002702.1, read as the reverse complement.
GACGCGATACAGGGCAAGTGCAACCCCACTATAAATTTTACTAACATGTAGAGGTTGTCAGGTCACAAGTTCCAAACCGGCTGAAAATTGGTGGAAAAATCGAATAAAATACGGGGAACACGATGCGATAAAAATTATCTGCTAATGGGCACTTTTGTTTAATAAACTTTTAATTTTAAGATTTTGTATGGAAAACCCATCTAGAATCGCAGCGAGTCTGGCCAGAACCGGGGCGCTAAGGCGCGAGCTCTTGAAGCCTCCCCAAGGGCCCCTGCCCGTCGGCCCGGTGGTGTAGGGGTAGGGTGCGGGGAATAGTAGACCAAAGGTCATGGGTTCGGTTCCCCGCATTTTTTATTTTTTTTTTGCTTTTTGCCGTTTTCCTTTTATTTTGTAGGGAGCGCGTTTAGAATAGTTTTTATAATGTTTTTCGGTCCTATTAATCAGTAGCGAACGTCTCGACAAAAAAAAAATTACAAAATTTGGAAGTTTTTGCAAAAAAGGGCCTACCTACCTATTCCGACTCCATAAAAATCGACAGGATAGTTAATACAGATTACTTTTTGTACAGGTATTGTAAAGAAGCAGTCATTATCGGAATCTGGAATCTATGGGCTCTGATTTTAAACACCTCGGGTCAGAACTAACTATTTTAAGCAGCTGCTAACCCACCTAGCGGCCAAAGCTATGCGATAGGTCGTCAAAATTTTCGTGAAAAAATGTTTTCAAATAAATTTTTTTCCGGGTGTGGGAAGGTACCTAGTGTCGTACTTTCCGTGGCAATTCGATCGAAACATTTATTCCGAGGCCGACAGCCCGATTAATCCGCTGAAAGTCCATTTTACCTTCTTTTTTTTACTTAAAATTAAAAGTTTATTAAACAAAAGTGCCCATTAGCAGATAATTTTTATCGCATCGCGTTCCCCGTATTTTATTTGATTTTTCCACCAATTTTCAGCCGGTTTGGAGCTTGTGACCTGACAACCTCTACATGTAAGCTGTTTTGCCCATCATTCGATCCTCAGAAAACAGGAGATTTTCCGGTCCTTGAGTATTCGCGGGGGGACCTAGGGGGACGGGAAAAGTTTTCTCCCAGGGGAGTACTTTAGGATTCGCGGGAGGGACCAATTTTCTTCATGGCGGTCCCGGTTTGTCCCAAATACAGGGACGTAGCGTAATACCGCCCCGGCCCCCCGAAATCGGCCGGGGCCCGAAAATTTCATAACGGGGGAACCCTTATGATTTTTATTTTCTCAAAAATTTTGCTGTCTGCGGCACTATTTTATTTCACGTTTTGACGGCTATTTGTAGAGCTATGTAACCTTTTTCAAACATTTTTGCCTGCGGCGCTGTTTTCTCGTTAATGTTTCGAGTTTTGTGGAAATTTTTTTTGGGTTTTTGTCTGGCTACGCCCCTACCAAATCTAAATGGTTTTTCCATTGTTTTTACTAAGTTTTAGCTATATTTAAAGTAGAAAAACTTTAAAAAGAAGTTAGAAAAAGCTTTGAAAAATTCGCAAATTTGGCTATTTTGGGTCGAAAAATCAGTTTGTCGACCCTAAAATTGAATTTTTCTAATGAAAATTTGTATAGTTTTGTTGTTTAGGAATAGTTAAAAACAACTTAGAAACGCATCCGCTATTTATAAAAAAATTTAGGCTTGGATCGAGAAAAATTTGGTATACTATAAATAACCAGCCGCTTACAGCGGCTTTGCCGCTGCAAGCGGCTGGACTTCGGGCTACCCCTGTGCGTTCCCTTCCCCTTCGCCGAAACGCGCGCTACCTGGCTCACTATGTCCCCCACTCCTTTTACTAAGGAAAACTTTCAAACTTAAATTTATTAATTTAAACGAAAACTTTTTCATTATTTTTTATCAGTTTGGGGGTTTCTGGCCACGCTCTATCCGAATCCGAAGAGAGCTAAGCTCTAGCTCCTTTCCCCTTCGAGTTGAATCCGGGACATGACGGACAGACAGACGCCTGAAGGAAATTATTATAGTAGATTCCGCCTGCGGATCCTAAAGAACCCCCAAAGCAAATTTTTTTTAGCGCCAACCAGGCCTGAGAAAGGGCCGGCCCGGGCCGGCCCTAAACAGAAAATTTTGGGCCCCGACGCGGCCCGGCCCTACCGCCAAAATCTCGGCCCGGACCGGCCCCGGGCCTAAAAATTCCCAGGCCTGGCGCCAACGTAGGTTTTTTTCTATAAATAGCGGATACGTTTGTACACAGTTTTTAACTGGTTTTGAGCATCGACTTTGTACATTCTAATGAAATATTTAATTTTCAGTCAAATTTTTCCTATTTTGTTCGAATTTAGGCTTTTCAACATTTAGTTGAATATTTATATATTCATTATTAATATTCTTTACTTCTGGCTTTTGCGCGGGAATCTTCAAAAGTTGGCACTTCGCATAATTCGAGCGAGTTGGCATACTTTACATTCCCCCCGGAATACTCAAGCGCCCAGTTTTCACCAGAATGAACAAAGTGGAATGTATTAAAGTTAACGCAGATATCCGTTGTCCAGAATACGCATCTTACTTATGAAACCATACGTAACTACAGGGTATCCCAAAAAGCACCCTTCGGCATTACGCTGTATGAAATCCGATCAGTCGCAAAATCGGACCAGAGGTATATCAGACCCTAAATAACCACAATCTTGAGGGCAAAAGTCTGAAACGCAGACATGCAAAACACAGAAAGTCAATTGCCTAGGATTTCTGCATGTATTCGGTGCCTGCGTTTTGGCTATCTGTGTTTTAGCATTCTGTGTTATTTTTGGGTTCCGGCTGAAATTCCAATCCTGAGTTATAGCCCGCCACCTACAGTAATTTTCGAGATACAACTTTGAAAGTGGCGCCTTAATAAAACGAGTGGGGACCTCTCCCCTGGTATCCAAGCAGTTTTAAAGGGGGTTTCGGCTATTGTGGGGGGGGGGATATCTCAAGCCGTTAGAGTGGATATTGATAGAGGTAGGGAAGGATGTGGTGGTGTAGGACAGGAAGGGTAGGCGGAAGGCCAGATGGTTGCAGTCGCGAAGCGACCGATGCCAACTGTAACCATCTGGTAAACAGTACAAGTCAAATGCTAGACGTTCTAAAAGAAAGCCTTCCTAGTTGGGAGAACGCCGCGGTTTCGAAAGTCCCTGCCAACGATACTACTTCAGGATTAATGCATACGGAAAACGTGGGTGTTTTTTTCAAAATATAAAATAAATAAAAATGACCAGGGTTGAAAAACAGCTTCGCGACTTTTCAACCCTGGCCCCGTCTTTCCAATGAGAATTCACAATTTGAATAATTCTCTCGAACCACAACGCCAAAAATGAAAGAAAAACGCCTTCGGTCCCTTCATATAGGCTTTCCTCACTTCCGGCGCATGCTAATTGACCCCTAACAAAGAGGGCGACCGAGATTTTTTACAAAAACCTATTTTTAATATAGAAAATACCACTTTCTCCGCAATTTTGCATGTGTGCAGTCATCGCAAGTACATTACGCACCGAAAGAGGTATGATACATACCTCAAACCACCTCCCGAGAGCCGCTTTTGCTGGTACACCCAGACGGAAGTTGCATTCAAATGCACACACACAGACACACAGACACTATTTTTTTATATATAGTTGGATAGTAGGATACCAGGGTTGAAAAGCAGCTTCGCGACTTTTCACCCTTGGCCCGGTCTAGAGTTGTTTTCTGGCATCCGTGTCCGGGTACCCGCTTGCGAACGGGTACCCGCACCCGGATGCCAGATAACAACTATAGCCCGGTTTTATCCAATGAGACGGCAACCCGTATTTAACGCCCCTTCACGCCCTTTCGCGCCCTCCTGTATTTCGCGCCCCCTGTAAATAACGCCCCCTGTATTTAACGCCCTTCTGTATTTAACGCCCTCCATATGACCACGAAAAGGGCGTTATTTACAGGAAAAAGCTCGTTTTGCAGGGCGTTATTTACAGGAGAGCGTTAAATACAGGGGGCGCGAAATACAGGGGGCGTTATTTACAGGAGGGCGTGAAGGGGCGCGAAAGGGCGTTAAATACGGGTTGCCCAATGAGACTTCTCAATCTGCATGATTCTTGTGAGCCGCAATGCCAAAAATTAACAATACGCCTTCGGTCACTTTATATAAGCTTTCTTTACTTCCGGCGCATGCTAATTGTTCCCTAACAAAGAGGGGACCGTAATTTTTACAAAAAAAAAAAATAATTTTGATATCGAAAGTAGCACTTTTTCGGCAATTTGACATGTGTGCGGCCATCTCGAGATGATTACGCATCTAATGACATATCAAACACACCTAAAACTCATCCTCTATCGCGATACGATTGGAACATACTGACAAAAGTTGCATTCAAATACACTACTTTATTTATTTATAAAATCGATACATAATAACATAAATTTTAGGCTATCTCGGTGTATTGTATCGGTCCAAGTGGGAGAAAACGATGGGTATTTTCGACAGATAAGCCAAAGTTTTAGCGGCAAAGACCTTACCACGTGCTAGTGTATAAATAATAAAAAAAACATTCAGAAATGACAAACAGCTGATTAAAAAGATTACACGGTGCTTTATCAACATGTTCAGCTCCATTCTATTCCTCACTGTGCTAGTTTGATATTAAAAAAACGCAACTTATAGCCCCCATAGCTACAGTCGTTCTAGAGTTATAACGAAAATACTGTTTTTGTGGTACTCATGGGATAGCGGGGGGAGGGGGGGGGGGGAATAAAGTGAAGCTGCGAAGTTAGGTCATGCAACGACGAGGCCAGGACGCAATACTTTACGGGGTACTGTATCTTTCTGGCCGGTCCACGCTTTAGGCATCGAAAAATGTCATTTATTGTCGTTATCGAAAATTTAAATATCAAAAATGTAAAACGAAAATAATAAAATTCTGTTTGAACTGCTATGTATGTGCCAAAAATAAAAAAATCCTGTTGCGCACCCGATTATGGCCTCGCGTCATTTGGAGTGTTTTGTCAATTTGGGGAAATGCGATTGTTTTTGGAAAACATTTATCCATCCAGATTGAGTAACTGTTTGAAGAGTAAAAATTTTATACTATAAAATCAGATAGAATTGTGAGCAGAAAGAAGGAGATCGCAGGAAGGCCAATAAAGTCGGGGTGGCCCATTTTTCGGGGGTTTCAATCCCGGACAGGGCTTTTTGGGCGCCGCTGGGAATTAATGGGCAGTTTTTTCCGTTTTGCGAAACTGCTTTTGCCATAAACGTGGGATTGAAAGCGTCAGAAAATGTACAAATGTCAACGTTTGCGTATCAGAGGGCAATATCTTGGTGGGCGAGGCGCAGGGTGGATGGGCGGCTGCTGTTGGCCGCCGAGGACAGCGACGACAAATGGCAGATCGAAGCGGAGGGCTAAAATATTTGTTTTTTAATGTTTATTGGCTTTTTAGAGCCGGTTGTTGCAAAATTCGGCCCACCTGTACGCCATTTTCATACGTGTGCGAGCGGCTCATGTGCGCCGAGGTGGAATGTGAGAGGAAAGACTGGCCCGAGATCGACGCGTTCATCCGGGCCCTGAAGTTGGTTAGTGAGCTTGGTTTAGAGGGCGTAATTTTTGCTAGGTTATTACACCCGAAAAAGATTTTTTCCGTGTTTTACAGCAATTTTTGGGCGGGGGCAGGGATTTTTGGGTTGTTAGCGGGGCGAACCACTTTTCATTTTTTCCACCTGCACGTTTCTGTTAATCATGAATAGCGTACTTGAAAGTGTTTTTAGTAGTTTTTCATTGCTAGAAAGTTAGAACAATATTTTAAACTTTTTTGAAAGTTCGAAAATTTTGGCTTTAGGTAGTTTTTAATGCATTTTTGGCCCAAACGTCAAAAAATTATTACTTTGTTATCAGCTTTTTATATCTAAAAACGGTGTAAAAATACTGTAAAAAATGGTTTATATTTTATTATAAGGGAATACGGGGGGAAAAATTTGGTTCCGCCTCTAAGAGTCCAGTACCCATTTTTCCTAGATTTAGCCATCCCTAAAAAGAATTTTGTGTTTTTGACGGCGTTGTAAATTTTTAGAAAGATTCTAAATTTCAGAGCCCAAATCCTACTATATATAAAAAAATAGTGTCTGTGTGTGTGTCCGTGCCACTTTGCATGCAACTTCCGTCATTCTGTCCGGAGGATATCTCATGAGGAGAAGGGTATTAGGCTACGTACGATACGTCATTAGGTGCATAATGGTCCTGAGATGACTGCACGCAGATCAGATTTATCAAAATTGCCTATTTTCGACATTAAAATTAATTTTTTTGTTGGAAAATCGGCGATCCTCTTTGTTAAGAAAAAATTAGCATGCGCCGGAAGTTCCGGTAGCCTATATAATGGGCTAGCGAGCGCGGTTTTCATTTTTGTCATCGGAAATCCAAGAATTATGCAAAAAGAAGTATATCAGGCGATCAGACGGGGCCAGGGTTGAAAAGCCGCGAAGCGGCTTTTTTCAACCCTGGTTCTAGATTAAATTTAGAATTCCAATTCTAAATTTTAGAAAAAAGGTCTTTCGCTTCGTGTTTTAGTAATTCGTACCTATGCTTTGCTTGTTGCCAGACATGCACTCGAGCGAATAGGGCATGGAAACAGAACAGCCCGCAAACGGCTGCTAAGACGACGACGATCAAAACTATCGTAGACGGAGAAAGCTGCTCCCAGAATGGTAGTGACGGCAGGGTACGCGCGTTCACGCACGATTCGAGAAGCGGTGACGCTGCCTGAAAAAGCCAACAATTTTAACGAAAACTTAGTATCGTAGCGTACTGATCGAAATTCACGTGATTTTTAGCAATTTAACGTACCTCCGCATCACTGCTCAAGATGCTCGAGCCAAAAGTCGGCTGCCGCTCGACAAGCGAATACTTTAGGCAAAATGTGTAATTATGCGCGGGGCGTAGTCGCAGGATACTGTAGGATAACCACGGAGAAAGTAGCGAGAGTTGAACGGCACGTTGTCGAGAGCCTAAATCTAATTTGTTTCAGGTATCAAGATTATACAAACCACTCTCATCAGCTACCGTAAGGTGAAGCGCCACTCGATCTGCCGCATCTACCCTCAACGAGTCGTTCCACGAGACCGACGCGTAGTGGGCGCCAATCTAAAAAATTATTTTCTTGAGATTTCGGGGTACTGGTTCGTTAGCGAGGGGAGGGGGGGCACAGCTTGTTCCGGTCTTTCCCTAAGCACCCGATCACCAAATAAGCCATTTTAACGCCATTTTCGGCCTGAAACGCTTATACAAGAATATTGAAATCTGCCAAAAAGCATTTAGCGCTACTTTCAGACATATAAACTCCAAAAATTTGATTAAAATTGTCAAAAAGTTGAATTTTCAGGCGAAAATTTTGAATATTTTTATCTCGATTTTTATACCTTTTTTGGTAACAGAAGCGACTTAAAAATACCGTGAAATTAGTTTATGAATTTTCGGGCAAAAATTTCGGAAATTTTGGTTGTTTTTGATTTTTATGCCTTTTTGGTGACAGAAACTATATACTAAAAACTTATACTAACTTTATTACTATGCAGGGGACTTACTTACTGTATCAGGAATTTAGATACCACGAGAAACCCCCCACGTCAAGGAACCAGAACCGATTCTTCAGATACCTCGTGGATGTACAGCTCAATTTTTGGGGTTCTGACGATGAGCTTGAGGCGCTGGGTGGCTCGTTGGCGATTTCGCAGCACCGAGCATTCATAAACCCCCGCATCTGATGGTAGCGCGACGTCGAGGCGGACGGATTCGCGGGTCGTGCTCACCCTGGAGTTAGTTGTTTAATTTTTAACAAAAAAAAGTTGGAAATTTTAATTTAAATAAAAGTTGATTAAAGCAGCTTTTGAATAAGTTGAAATTAAGCTTTTTATTGGCCTAATTAATACAGGCTGGTATAAGTTAAGACTTTAAAGGAATAAGTTAACTTAGTAAGCTTTGGAGAGGTTAAAAGTGCGCTTTGAATCGATACCTAGGACGTATTGCGATCTGCTTGCTGCGCGAGTACAGCGTCGATGAGAAAAAGTCGACGCCGTCAGACCCGTAGAGACCCTGAAAAATTTTTTCTACTTGATGTGACGAATAAAAAGCATAAAAATAAAAAAAGATTGAAATAATAGATAGACAATTTTTACGTAAAAAAATTTAATAAAATACCGTAGATTCTTGACCCGCAATGGTGGTCCCGTTTGGAACCGTCCACTCGACCTCGTCGCTTTCTGAAATTTAGCATTTTAAGGTCATAAAAACAATTAGCGATAAGCTAGAGCCTTTCCGGTGCTTTTGCATTATCGGGGGGGGGGTTTGATTTTTTACCCCGGATACAATTATTCGAATAGATCTAGAGAATTTTTTACACTTTTTATACTATTCTTAGACATAAAATCCTTAGTTTTTGAACATAAATAAAAAAAATAGCGTTTTAAAACCAACCTTTCTTCGCCGAGCAATATATAGAAAAAGTTGCGCCCACGGTGGCGTAGAGAATATCGCCAAATGGCAAAATTGGCGCTGGAGGACATGGGTCTGATAGAGAAAATAGTGGTGAGAGGACGGAGGAGAGCCTGGAAAAAATGTAACTTTATAGAAAACACCAAATCTTGCCAATTAAATTTCAAATATAATCATATTTTTATAGATTTTAAGCATGTTAACATATTAAATAAGCTTACAAATGCTGTTGCCCCTTCACATCCTGGCACTCTGCTTTTAGATAGTCTACTATCGTCGTCGAGACGCCATCCATCGCCCCGGCTTCACATCCACAATCCAGTGGATTGCCGGCGATATAAAAACGAAATCGGTGAACAAGTAGTATAAAAGCTGGTTAAAATATTGAAAAGGTTTGTAACGTTACAAAAACTCACCTTGGCCTGCGCCACGCCATGTAGCAGCGCCGGGGAAATCGTCTGGAGCGAGCAGTTCGACAGGTCGAGGCTGGAAAAAGGTTTTTAAAAGCCAGAAATAGTTTAAAAAACGTTCGAGTATAATTTTAATGCTTTTAAAAAATTAGAACAGAATAAAAGTATCTAAACGCAAAAACCATTTATATAACTTATTTTTTGACAAAAATGCTCAAAAAATTGCTAAAAATCCTTCATGTCGTCGGTTCAAAACCGTTCAGCTCCAAATTTAAAACAGCTTCTAGTAAAAGTATAATCATAAAACTAATTAAAAATATTTTGAAAGCCCAAAACCTACCTAAATACCAGCGAGCTGTTACCGAGACTTTTCGGCGACACGACGGTCAGATTCTGGTTTCTGGAACAATCGACCGTATGCAGCGCGGGGAGGCCGGCAAGGGCGTGAGCCGCGACGACTCGTAGGGAGGAATCAGCGAGTTCGAGGGTCTAAAAGAATCACTAACCTTAAAGAACACAAAAAAGCCTTAGCTAGAGCTACGGCTAAGCCTATCAACGGCTTCAAATTTCAAGTCTAAAGCCCACCTGTAAAGCCGGGATCTCGAGCTGATGCGGACGGAGAGCCGTGATCGGGTTGCCGCTCAAAATCAACCGCTTCAGGCCGACTAACGGAGCAAGTGCTCGACTTGGCGCCTCGAGAAGTTTGTTGTACGAAAGGTCCAGGGTTTCGAGCTGAAAAAAATTGGCGTAATAAAGCTTCTTAATAGACTTGAAAAAACTCTGCAAAAACAAAAAGAACTCTTGCTCTCTCTCTCTCTCTCTCTCTCTCTCTCTCTCTCTCTCTCTCCTCTTTCAAGCCTTTCAATTTCATGCTCTCGCAAATGTGCATGAACAGCAGCGATACCTGATAAAACGGGGCAAAGGAATCGTAGTCGAATTGACGGATCGCATTTCCGGAAAAGTTCAACACCTTCAGCCGCTGCGCCGACGAGAAATCGCTAGTTTGCGCGCGCCAGAGCTGAAAGGTACAAAGTATAGTAAAACGTAAAAATGGCAAAATGATGAACGCTTTTAGAGGAAATCCATAGTCAACAAAATCAATAGTCATGGCATCCATATCCGCTTAAATCAGCAAATACGCCTAAACCATACCTGATTCTCGCTCAAATCGATCTCTTCCACATTCGGGGTCAGCCGGAAGATGTTCTCGCTGAGGGCCTAAAAATATCGTAATTACCGTGGCGTAGCGTATCGAAGCCTAACGTAACGTAGCGTATCCTATCGTATGACCTTGTATCGTACCGTATCGTAACGTAGCCTAGCTTATCAGAACGTATTTTATCGTAGCGTATCGCATGGGTATCTTATCGTCTCGTAACGTTTAGTTTGGTAACCTATCGTATTGTATTGTATCGAATTGGAACGTATTGTATCATATCGTATCCTTTAGTATCGTGGCGCCACGTTTCGTAACTTATCGTATCGTAACCTAACGTACGTAACGAACCGTATCTTATAGCAACTTAACGGATCGTACCTTATAATACCGTATCGTATCGTAACGTAACAATACCTAGCGTATTGTGTCGTACGGTATAGTAATTATTTCAAAAATTACCCGAAATCCATTCCTGTGAAGCCGTATCGACTTCAGGCGGAATAGTCGAAAAGCATCCCATTCGATACGTTCAAGCCGGTTTCCACCCAAGTTGAGAGAAATGAGGGATGGGAAGGCGGCGAACGAATCCCGGGAGAGGAACTGGAATGGCGTACTTTTTAACGGAAGGTGAAAGGTATGGTTATGGATTTTCGAAACAACGCAACGCGCAGGCGTTCCATTGCGTAATGGATTTCGAGCCTCTCAAGGCGTTCAAGCGGCGTGCGCGTGGCGTGTTGCAGGCCCCAAAAAACCTGATTAACCAAAAAGATACCTCAATCTGATTATCTTCTAGATTCAGCCTCTTCAACGACGGCATTTTGTAGGGGGCGACGACATGGAGGATTTTGAGTTGGTTTCCGGAGAGGTCGAGAGATCTGAAGAAGGTGTAAAGATTGCCGAGAGAGAGAGAGAGAGAGAGAGAGAGAGAGAGTAACAAAACTCACTCCAAAAGCTGAAGCCCCGGAAACGCCGACACGTCGTCGATCGGTGAATTGCGGATCGAGAGAGTCCGGAGCGATTCGTAACGCGGTTCCGACAGAGCTGTCCAATTGAACGACGACACGTTGAAGCAGTTCAGGGTGAGGGCGTCTGAAAAAGATGATATCTCTATCGATCGTTCTTCTCTCTCGCTCGCTCGCTCGCTCTCTCTCTCTCTCTCTCTCTCTCTCTCTCTTCGCCCTCTCTCTCACCTGGACACCGACAACCCGGTAGACATTCTTCAGCCCCTGTCGTCAACCTCCAGAATATAAAAAGTAGGCCGATGGATGGCCGGCCGAACATATTCACATCGTTCAGCTTGTCTAAGTAAGCAAATTCTGCGAAAAATAAGGAAAAGGCATAAATATAAAAACGTAGAAAATGAATACGACAAAAAAAACGGAGCGTCTGGCACCTCTAAATAATAAATTGAGGATCGGGGATACTAGTAGGAGAAGCAAAAAAAGGCTAAAGAATGCCCATCAACGTTCATGCATAAGAGATTGTCATCTGTATTCTGGAAGTTAGAAGCCAGAAGGGGAGGGCAAACGGGCAGAGATTCTTGAGGAACAGATGCAGCCAAAGATAACAGAGCTAGCAGGGTTCCTTCAGGAATGTTAGAAAGTCTAAATGTAAGCGAGAATGTTTTAGAAGCGCAGAAACAAGTTTGGCTCAAACTTTTTGGATGTTTTTTAGATTGAGCAGTGATTCTATAGGAAGCCAGGGCAAGCGAACAGCGAATCGTTGGAAAGGAGATATAAAATTCGTAACCTGGATGGTGAGCTAGCAGAGATTCTCTGGGAATTTCATGGATTGAGCATGGGTTTTCTAGGAAAATTCAAGCCCATTGAGCTAGGAAAACAAGCAGAGTTTCTTTAGGAGATAGCGAGAGCACGGCAGGCGAGCAGGGATTCTTTAGGAAACCATAGGACCGCAGGTGAGATAATGTCCGAAAGAGCTGGGAAAGATTCTTTAGGAGTGTTTGCACAGGCCAAGTTTTTAGCAAAATGGAAAACAAGCGATCAAGGCAAGCAAGCAGTGATTCTTTGGGAAATGCAAACAAAATCAGCGAAAGGCGAGCTAGCAGAGAATCTTTAGAAAGTTTTCCTGGACTTGCTGGAGAAGTTGTGAAATAAAAAAATGGACTTGAGGCCCAATACGGGCCGGGATTTCCGAGGCCCCAAGGGGGCCCTCGGGGATGGTTATCGTGGTGTGGGCACCCAGCCCAAATCGTGGGCCCTAAGGGATGTGTGAAGAGGGGTGATCATCTGCCGGGCCCTCAGAAAGGGCCTCCCTCGGGTCGAATTATCAACAACTGAGTGGCCAGCCGAAGCTCATCCCTCAACTCACCCACTCACTCACACACACATACACATCCCGATACCACTACCGCCAACTGGGCCCTAGCGGCTCCAAGGGGCCCATTTCACGCATCTGCCCTGGAAGTGCTATTACGCGTAATTGAAACGCTTGATGAAATAGGGCACAATTTAGAGCGAGCCGCAGCCTAAACCTACGCTTAAGCCTAAGTCTAAACCTAAGCCTAAGTCAAGCCAACGCCTAAGCCTAAGCCTAATTTGAGCCTGCCTAAGCCTAAGCCAATCCTAGTCCTAGGCATAAGCATAAGCCTAAGCCTAAGCCTAAGCTAAACCGAAGCTTAAGCCCAAGCCTGCCCCTAAGCTTGAGTCCAAGCCCAAGCCTAACATGTAAGATTGTAAGCCTACCTAAGCTTAAGCGAAATCTAAGCTGGGCCTAAGCCTAAGCCTAATCTAGGCCAAAGCCAAGCCAAAGCCAAGCCAAAGCCAAACTAAGCCAAAGCCAAGCCAAAGCCAAGCCTAAGCCAAGCCTAATCCTAAGCCTAAGACTAAGCCTAAGCCTAAGTCTAGGGACTGTGAAGCCCGAGATTCGGCTCTTTCGCCGCTGGTCTCCCAGCACCCCCCACCCGTTTCTCCACTTGAATTCCACGCTGCGCCGTGTCGCATCAGCATAATCGAGTTCCGTGGGGAGCACGAGTCTTGTTGCATGGCCCCCTCCGGAAAACACTTCAAAATGGGGTAACCGCGGGAAAAGAAGAAGCTTGAGCTAATCCCTGAAGCTAACGGGATCAGGAATGCCGGAAACTTGTCCCCGAAAATTAGTGTTGTGAGTTGGTTCCGGGTCCATTTTTAGTCTTGAACGCTCCTGTAAGCGTAAATTACGAGAATCGACCATGACTAGGTGTCGACAAATACGCCCGATAAAACGAGGCAAAACTGCCGCATCCCAGAAAAAACCAGAATACGATCGTACGTGGGGAGGAAAAAATTCTCGTGGAACTTCTTAAGCATAAATAGATCGTGAAGGAGAGAAAACGAGCCCGGAAATTTGAAAATCAGCCTCCAAATCTCCTTTAAAAGGTGGCAAAACTACCGTAACCCAAGATATAGCTAAGAATTTTTATAAATTGTAAGCGCTCATTAAAAAAAAAAACTAAAAAAAAAAAAGAAAAATAAATAAAAATAAAAAATATTTACCGTCTCTTTCCTCCCCCAACCCAAAAAAGGGAAAAACCCACCCCCCAAAAAAAATTTTAAAGCGCCCCCCGCGAAGAAAGAAGCGGAAAAAGACTCCCGGAGGTCAAGCCTAAAACTATGAAACATTTGGCCATCGAGGGCTTGCCTTCACTACTCCTTTAAAACGTAGTGAAAACTACCGTAACCCAAAAACTAGTCGAGAACTCGACCGTACATAGGAAAGAAGCGGAAAGAAACGCTGCATGGTCAAATATAAACCATGTAAAACTTCGCCTGACCACTCGACCCCCAAGATGAAGAATGGCCTGTGGGTGTGTTGGGGCCCATGTTGTGGCCCCAGGGCCCTTTATTGGGACGCGCGGGCGACACATGCAAATTGGATATTCCGTGTAGTGGGGGGGAATGTCCCCCGAGGGCATGAAGGGCTTTTGATTCGCATTGAGATGCGGGTGAGAGGGGGGAGGAGGTCTAATTTGTCTTTCTTCCGGTCATCCAGATGGTTGGTCTGGGGAAAATCTCGGAGTGTCGCGGAATAATAAGCCGAATCTGGAAGTTGGCGTAAACAAAATAAATCAGGTTTTAGGGGGCGATTTTTGTAATATATAGCTGCCCTTACCTGCTAAGCTATATACATATATTTAAATTCTATATTTTAAAATAGCTATATCAATACCGTTTAATCAAAATTGTCTTAAAAATTAAACTTGTTTCGATTTTAAAACGCCCAGAAATGAAGAAATAACTAGATTAATAAGATGTAAGATACCTGAATATTAACCCTCCCGTGCTTCTTTCAGTGTTTTAGCTTTATTTTTAGCATTTTTTGCATAAATTTCCTGCAAATACTACAGAAAAGCTTTACAGCTAGTAAAAATGGATGAATCAAAAAAACCTGGAAAAAAAGGAAAAGCGGATTACGCCTAACGAGCTAGGTATCCCCTCGGAAATTGCAAAAAAGTCGATTAAACCGCTGTCCATCCCATGAGATCAACAAATAATCGGTCCTAGGCAGTACGAAGATATTGTTTTTGGCTAGCTGAGCAGCTCAAATATAGCTTAATGCAGCTGGCTTGAGTACGATCCAATTCTAACAACGAGAGTTACATAGCATCGTCCAAAAACCAGTGCAAGTCCAAGGGCCCTGTCGTAAACTAGGTGTGAAGGTTCAGACCGGGGGCCCAAAAACACCGGCCGCCCATCATCACAGCCCGGGGCCCGGATCGGATTTCCGAACTTTCCCGGCTTGACCAAGAGTCGCTGGCAATCAGTCTAGTGATGGGCGATGAGGGCGAAAGCTCAATCTCAACGCATCGCTACCCTTGCTTTAAACTTTAAAAAACCACTTTCAGCACCATAACGTTAAAAATCACATAAAGATCAGCAAATTTGTTACGGCAAATCATGACTTAATCCATTACGCAATGTAATGGCAGGGCGCGCGTTGCGCTCGAAACTTGTAGATTCTGCGCCCGAAAAATCTATAGATTTGCCTAGCCGGTTCCTTTAAAACGCAAAGTGCTCAAAATCACCGCTCTACAAAGCCCGGAGCGGCAAAGTAAAAGCCCTACTGGGGGCGGTAATGTGCCGGTGGGGGGATTGCGGGAATGGGCCCTCATTTCGGGCAACCAACCCCTGAAAAATGGGCAGACACCGCCAGGGGGAGTTTGTGAAAGTATTTGGACCCGGGTTTGGAACTAGGGAGTAAAGGGGGAAGGATGGGATGGCAGAGGGCCCGGGTATTTAGGGGACCCCCGCGCGATTTGTCGAATTATTCATGGCCACGGCCCGGGGCGGGGGGTTCCGAGCAGTACGGATGGCCACTACCGACGCGTGGGGGTGTGAAAAGTTCGCCGGGATTTTCAAGCAAAGAAAAAACTATTTTTTAAAGTTTTTTTAGTTTTCTAGCGCTTTTAGCTTTCTAGCGTTTTTAAGTTTAGCTTCGCAATTTTTAGCCTGTTAACCAACGACAATTTGAGGCAGTTCAAGTTCAAGTTCTTGAGAAAATGTCCCGGTTCTGGACTGTCAGCGTGGGGGGGGGATAATTTTCCCCAATGAAGCGGTGCGGGCATATAAATTTTTAGTAAAAATGCATAAAAATGACAAAAAACAGTAAAAATTTGAAAATACAAGTAAAATATATTTTTTACACATTCTAGCTGTCGAAAACTAATAAAAACACTGAAAAAATACATTACGCAACAATATGCAACGCGCGTGTCATGGAATGCATGGAATCCTTATGGTTTCGGGCGTGCGCGACACGCAATGCGTACGCGTCAAAGTGGAGCGCGCGTTGCGTATTACGGATTCATCGGGAGACGGGTAAAGCAAAAATACGTACGCAAAAAGTCGTCGGATTGGGTCGTGAACTCCTTTAAAGCCAGCGGAAGGCAAGAATCCATCTTTGCAGCCCTTTAGAAGTTAATTTTTTCAGGCAATTGTTCCAAAATGTCCACAAATGGAGTCGACACGCAGCCAAAACGTCCAAATCGCAAAAAAATGTTCATCTCCAAATGCGACGATCAAAATCGAGTCTTCTGGAAAAACTTATCCGCTCGGCAGCCCATAAGTCGCCTAAAATGGCGGCAAAAGTCTGAAATCTGGTCGCGCGCCGGGCCCGAGGCCAATCAGCCTCCATTCATTGTGTCGTGCGCCCACCCCCGGCGGGGGCAGCGAGGGTACGCACTCGGAAGTCACGAATTTGACCCCTAGTTTCCTGCGGAAACGCATTGAGGGTGGCGGTGAGGTGGAGTGCGATTGGATATTTCGGATTAAACTTGGCAGTTGAGAAATTTTTGAAGTATAAAAGGGTATTAAAAAGAAGTTTTCGGCATCCTAACGTTGCCCTGTCAATGACTTGAGCCCTAAATCAGACCACGGGTGGGAAATTGCGAGTTTTGGTCGCGTCCTGAAAAGGCAACCTATCTTCGAAAAACTTTGCTAAACCCACGTCAGATCATAGAACTTTGAAAGGATTTATAGACCATAAGAAATTAATTAAGCCTGTTCTGATTCTATGTTTATGAAAATAGAAAAGCCCCCGAAAAATTTTCTAATTTCACCAAAATAGCTTTGTCTTTTTGAGCCTAATGGCTAGGAGCTCACTTTTCCAAGCATTGCCTAACATTTTTTTCTTCACATTTGATCACGAACTATACCCGTTTTCCTGCTAGAGCGCACCGTCTCAGCCCTTTATTTTTTTCATTTTAACCAGTTGCTCTTCTCTACATTCTTCATAATATTTGGCGCCAAACATTAGTTTGAATGGCGCTCCCATCCCTGATTCTACCTAATGTTTTTGCTTTCTCTCCTGGTCCAAGCGTCAGCCAGCCTGTTTTCTTTTTTTCGCATAGCGTCCCGTTTTCCGTCTCCATTTTATCAACCATTTTAGGTCTATCAACCCGATTTGGAACCTCCACAACCTGACCATCGTACTCGCATGGGGATCTACAAGTGCTTCAATTGCTACACCTGCCAGACGCCTTTTGAAAGCAAGCGGGAGCTCGAGAAGACACCCCTCGTCCGCTTCAATGGAGACAAGATGACGATCGGATGCGCTATTTCTAGCAGTTTACCCCGGGGCCCGGCCTATTGGCTTCTCGATCTTCTCAGCCAGCCGGTGTTCGAAAAAATTGACAGTGGATACAAACTTCAGGGCATTCCGGAACTTCCGTGTTGTCCAGGATGCAAGAAGCTATTCATGAGCGTCAGCCCTCGATTACCACATTTTCTGATGTGTGGCCATTTGATTTGCGATGGTTGCAAGGCAAATAATGGAGAGAACAAGTGTTACCAATGCGCCGCCTTCTACGGGAATGATGCGAATCCGGAATGCCAAATTCTGCTCGAGTTCTTCGCTCAATTGCTCGCTGAGAGACCGGCTGACATTGCTAGGATGCTAATAAAAGAAGATACAGAAGCGGATGAAAAGCCAAGGATTGCAATCAAGGAATGCCGCCATTGCCAGATTTGTTTTCCAATTGCCAGCCTGATCCATTGCAAGGATTGCTCGATGGTGACGTGTGGCGGTTGTTTTGCCAGGTCGCATCAGGGACACGAGATTGTTGCGCTTCTACAAGTCGAGCTCTCGTCACTCCAGGATCGTGCATCTACCCACATTCTCGGCCTTTTCGAGGGTTACGCCAAGAATTTTCAGGTAGGTCTTTGAAAATCGATAATTATCTTTTTTATAATGTGTCATTTAACTATTGTTCTTTTCAGCACCTGCACGCGTTAATTCGAGACGGAATGGCGACGATGACGAGAGCCGCGGCCGAGAAGTTGAAGGAGATCAAACAGAAGCCACACTACGACCAGGGCAGAGAATTGGCCGACGAGATGACGAAACTCTCCGCCGACTTCGAGAAGAAGTGCGAAGTGTACATGCCCATCGCCAGGCAGTTCAACGACCATCTCATCAGCTACAAGGAGCGAATTGAGAAGAATGAAGGATAAAAAGGAGCCTACCCATTTTTCATTGTTTTTACGTTTTATTTTGCATGAATAAATATTTATACCGGATATTCTTGTGGGGTTTTATATTTTAGCTACAGTAAATGCTGAAAAAAATCTATCGGACAAGTTTGAAAATTTGGAAAAACTTTGCAGAAAACCACAGATTTGAAAATTTACTTTGTAAAACCCCAGATTTGAAAATTTACTTTGTAAAACCCCGGGAATTGAATCGCGCCTATGCTGGTTGTGGTGTCAAACTGGAACAGAATCAAAAAATTTGTTATTTTGTCTAGTTTTTTATTTTCTTTTTAGTAACGTTGGCTTGCTATTCTATAACCTCTAAAACTCCGTTTTCAGAAGATTTCCTCGCCTGCTACTTTTCACTTACTAGGGAATGGTCTCCGCTCGGCCTCGAATTTCGGGTTAAAAGTTAGCTCATCTTGTAGAGCTCGACGAGACGAATCGATTGATGTAACTTTTAGCTGCGGATACTGTAATACAACAAAGTTACAGCCCTTTAAAGTTTTTACCCGACCTTCATAAGCCCTCCCCACCCCCACTCCACCGTGGTCTGGTGGCCTAGTGGTGTGGTAGTCGGCGTCTCGGGAATCTATCGAGGGTTCGGACCCGCTCACGATTTTTATTTTTTGCTTTTTCGTCCGAAGCCTTCTTTTTTGCGTTCTGAAGGCCGTGAAGAAAGTTTTTATTCATCATTTCTGCTCTAGAAAGCGCTCCTGCCAAAAATGCCGCCCCTAAAAATTGTGGAAAATTTTGACAATTAGCCAGCTTGCCATTCCAGACTAAAAAATAAAATCAAAAATTTTTCATGGCACCTGGGTTACGATAACGAGTTGTAAAGATGACTGTCAACCTGTTGCAATTTTTCTAAATTTTTGGAGGCTGGAGCGTTAGCCACTGGGGGGTCAAAAAATAATTTTATTTTTGCGAAGCAGCATTTTTGGCAGGAGCGCTTTCTAGAGCAGAAATGATGAATAAAAACTTCTTCACGGCCTTCAGAACGCAAAAAGAAGGCTTCGGACGAAAAAGCAAAAAATAAAAATCGTGAGCGGGTCCGAACCCTCGATAGATTCCCGAGACGCCGACTACCACACCACTAGGCCACCAGACCACGGTGGAGTGGGGGTGGGGAGGGCTTATGAAGGTCGGGTAAAAACTTTAAAGGGCTGTAACTTTGTTGTATTACAGTATCCGCAGCTAAAAGTTACATCAATCGATTCGTCTCGTCGAGCTCTACAAGATGAGCTAACTTTTAACCCGAAATTCGAGGCCGAGCGGAGACCATTCCCTAGTTAGCGCCGCGTTCATTCATGTTGCATTTTGTGATCAGTTGCGCTGAAGTCTACCTTTTTAGTTTTTCATCCTTTTTGCGTGGCCTAGGCAATTTAATAATTTTTTAAAGCCTTGGCTCTTGTTTTCTTACTTCAAAAATGCACGCCTTAGGGATAGATTATAGAATTTTCGTCGATTTAGCTTTCCTTGCATTTTCATCCCTATTTCATTGTTTTCTTTTTTGCGATACACAGCCAATGCGTGTCGTTTTTGGTTTTCTTTGCCAAACGTTCACCAACTTTGTTAGGTCTATCAACCCGATTTGGAACCTGCACAACTCGACCATCGTCAACTCGCATGAAGATCTACAAGTGCTTCAATTGCTTCCGCTGCCAGGACCCTTTTGACAGCAACCAAGGGCTCGCGAAGTCACCTCTCGTCGGCCACTACGGGAACGAAATGAGGATCGGATGTGCTGCTTCCTTAAATGGTACCGGCCGCGATCCGGCCCACTGGCTTCTCGACCTTCTCAGCCAGCCTGTGTTCGAAAAAGTTGCCGGTGGATACCAACTTCAGGGCATTCCGGAACTCCCGAGATGCCCAGGATGCAAGAAGCTATTTATGAACATCAGCCCCCGATTACCACATTTTCTGAGGTGTGGCCATTTGATTTGCAATGATTGCAAGGCAAATAATCGAGAGAGCCAGTGCTACCAATGCGCCGCCTTCTACGGGAATGATGCGAATCCGGAATGCAAAATTCTGCTCGAGTTCTTCGCGCAATTGCTAGACGAGAGGCCGGCTGACGTTGGAAGAATCCTAATAAACGAAGAGACAGAAGCTGATGAAAAGCCAAACGCCACAATGAAGGAGTGCTGTGATTGCGAAAATAAGATTCCGATTGCCAGCTTGATCCATTGCAACAATTGCTCAACGGTGACGTGTGGCGGTTGCTTTGTCAAGTCGCATCAAGGACACGAGATCGTTACGCTTCTACAAGTCGAGCTCTCGTCACTCCATGATCGCACATCTACCCACATTCTCGGCCTGTTCGAGGGCTACGACAAGAATTTTCAGGTACGTCTAGACGTCTTTGGCTTATCGTTTTTATGTTTTGTCAATTACTTACTGCTCTTTTCAGTACTTGCACTCCTTGATTCGGGACGGCATGGCGAAGCTGACGAGCGCTGGGGCCGAGAAGTTGAAGGAGATCAAAGAGAAGGCGCACTACAACGCGGGCAGAGAACTGGCCGACGAGATGACGTAACTCTCGGTCGACTTCGAGAAGCAGTGCGAAGTGTATATGCCCGTCGCCAGGCAGTTCAACGACCATCTCATCAGCTACAAGGAGCGAATTGAGAAGAATGAAGGATAAAAAGGACCCTACCCATATTTCATTGTTTTTACGTTTTATTTTGCATGAATAAATATTTTGCACCGGATATTCTTGTAGATTTTTTTATTTTAGCTTCCGTTAACCCTCCGAATACTGTCGGTAAACGTCAAATTTCAACGGGCCGGTTTTTATCCCTCTGGGCCCGCGAGTACGGAGCGCGCTTTAGCAAACTTCCAGTACTTTCCTGCCTATTTACCAACAAGTGTATGGAGTATTGCAACGGAACTTCATTTTGTTTTCGTAATTTACAACTTTACATGTTTGTCAGCAATTGCGAGCAGAAAGATAGTTTGCTGAAGAATTTCAGTAGTTTCATAGGTTATAGACTTCAAGGCTCATCAATTTAGGGTCAAAGTCATGCGTATGGTAAGCAATACTGGCGCTACTTAAGTTTGCTGGCCCCACTTATCAATGGCCAAAGCCTCATTTTTCTGGTTCAGTTTTTTGCGCTGATTACGGAAAACACTATCTCAGCCCACGAAAATGAAATCGTGAATTTTGAGGGGAGAAAACACTTGATTCTCGGTTTTTCTGGTCTGAGTTTTTAAAGGGGGTCAACCTGGGAGTGGAAAAGCTTTTTCCAACGAGGCTGAGCGATTGTATCCGCTTTTTTTCCTAAAAATAAGGCTTCGTGCCACCCCGGGGCCTAGTCGCTTCGGATGGGTGCGAGCTCGTACAGGGTTTCGAAATCGGGGCGCCCGAGGCGCGTAGCGGCCAGGCGCCCCGATTTCGAAAGAGTGGAGCGGCAGCCCATCCGAAGCGACGGCCCGCCTTGCCTGACAATGCTACTGGCTTACTTCATTCATGATAAGCCCGTTTTGGCCATTATTTAATGAAAAAACCACAAAAAGGCTCCTTTTACGCGACCGCCGTAAAATGGAATTTTCCCGACACTCCAATTAAATTGTTTTACTAAATCGCATTTTCGTGGGCTGGCATAGTGTTTTCCGTAATCAGCGCAAAAAAACTGAACCAGAAAAATGAGGTTTTGACCATATATAAGTGGGGCCAGCAAACTTAAGTAGCGCCGCAATACTTAACGGAGGTTTCTCCGGTGGGCAAGACAGTGGTTTAATTTATTTTACAAATTGTTTCAATGAAAACGGGCCATCGGAAAACCTGAACAAACGCTGTACAACACTGTTGTCCGGCATTAGATACCGAAGATGTCTGACGGCAAAAGTGCAGCTGTAGTAAGTATTCAAGCCAAAGGTACGTCAATATCCTCCATCATAACCATCGTCACCTCGTGAGTAGATGGGTTAAATTATTATTAAAAAACTATACAGGCTTTTGGATGTTTTGTCCGCGATAATGCAGTGCGAGCTCTTTCTACGTGACGGCGTAAAACTCACAAACGTTGCGCACAATTTTTGAAGTGCGTTCTTTGAAGTGTTTAGAAGTTTTGGTTGCGTTCCTTCTACACGTGCTCCTGTAGCTTCTTTTTCGAGCCATATGCTGCATCGCATTCACCGCACCGGTGTTTCTTCTGGTCGCGCCCATCGCTCGGATTTTCATTTGCAGCAACTGAGATTCCATGCGCTGACAATTGGTGTTTTCAATAGTTGCCACTGTATGGAGCCGTGTATTGGCAATTCGGCACATCGCAGGAGAGAATAGTTCTAGCTTTATGTTCTAGCTGAACAGTTTTTTGATTTCACAACGACTAGGCGTTTTACAAAAGCTAGTATTGGAAACCAAGGTCAGGAGGAACTTATAGCCGAAACTACGAAGAGAAATTCTTCAGCAAACTATCTTTCTTCTCGCAATTGCTGACAAACATGTAAAGTTGTAAATTACGAAAACAAAATGAAGTTCCGTTGCAATACTCCATACACTTGTTGGTAAATAGGCAGGAACGTACTGGAAGTTTGCTAAAGCGCGCTCCGTACTCGCGGGCCCAGAGGGATAAAAACCGGCCCGTCAAATTTCACAAGCCTTGGAATTTTTTGCTTTTGAACCCCCGGTCGCCGGCTCATGATTCCTATACCGCGCCCCAGCCCCCTTTACACCGTACCCACTGGGCGCCGGGGTCCTGTCGCGGCCACCCGCCTTTGAACATTTCCACGGCCTTGCCCGCTTTTTCGCTGGATTTTGCTAAAATAATGGGGAATTCATGCCAAATTTTGTAATTTCGGCAAAAGCTATCGCTTTGAGCGCTCTTGTGTCGTTTTTCTGCCTTATGCCATTTCACTCTTATGTTTCGAGCATGTTGATAAGAATTTTGAACATATCTTCTTGGGGCCAAGAGTTATCGGAAACTCCCAGAACAACTTTTCGGCAATTAGGAGCTACTCCTGCAACTCTGTTTATCAAGCTGTCCAGTGTTTCGGAATGCTTTTGCGCAGAAGTCGTCGCCGAAATCTATGGCGCGCTTCTCTGCTTCTTGGCCTTTGTAATTCAAAGAAAACGGCGGGGTGGGCTCACGGACTTTCATACTCACTGACCTGCGTCTCCTTTCATGATCTTGTCTTCTCCCTTCTTTTGTGCAAATTATATAGTTCACTTTTCCAGGCAGCACCTGCTCCGCAAATATGGGAGACGTCGTGACAATTCGCACGCGCAAGGTGCTCAGCAACCCCCTACTCGCCCGCAAACAGATGGTAACAATTGTTTTGAGCGCTACAACGCCTTTTTCAGGTTGTTGAGATCATCCATCCAGGACGCCCGTCCGTCTCCAAGGACGAGATCCGCGACAAGATCGCCCACATCTACAAGACGACCAAGGACCTCGTTATCGCCTACGGATTCCGGTGCCAATATGGAGGTGGCCGCAGCGCAGGCTTCGCCCTCGTCTACGACTCCATGGATTTCTGCAAGAAGTTCGAGCCCAAGCACCGATTGATCCGAGTACGTTTGCTTTTTATGAATGCTTTTCTGCTTCGGGAAAGACTTGAAACAAAGCGGTGTTCTTGTCAAAATCAGTAACGATAGTGCCCGTTATTTTTTTGCCTATAGACGGGGTCGCTTAGTTTTATGGATTTGGTGTTGTTGTAAGGTGTGCAAACGCCTGGAGTAGTTCTGGTCTTGCTTTGCCAAAATCAGGCTTGGCTTCGCAGTTTCAAGAGGTGTTAACCTCGACCATTGATTGGCGGTATTTCTAGCGGCTTGGGTAGGAATGTTGGCTGCTATATTTTTGCCTAACTTCCTAATGTTTCTTTTTCAGTTCGGACTTGCTACCAAGAAGGAGAAGGGTGGCAGGAAACAACGCAAGGAGAAGAAGAACAGGATGAAGAAGGTCCGAGGAACCAAGAAGGCCGCCGCCGGCACCGCCGCCAAGAAATAAGTATCATTTTTGTTTTGTTTTTGTTATAAAGGTGTTACATTACGATGTTGTTGTACTAAATCGCATTATAAATCATTGGATCCTATGTTTGCTTGTCGCTGATCGCTGCGCACATCTATAGTCTGTAGAGCATGCAATCATTTAGCCATTGTGCATTTAGAAGCCATTCAGATAGAAGATTTATTTTGCCCTGAGATATGAACTGTAAGGAAATACGTTGTGATTATGGTGGGGATTTGGAAGGCGTTCGTGGCGTATGAGGTTCATTATACTTCGCGGAAGAACATAGAATATGCATTGGGCGGCAGGGTTTGGCATAACCGCAGGGCATCAAGAATCACAATATTTGGGGGTTTACCCGTTGGGGGAATGGTGGTGAACTGGGATGAAAGCTGGGTAATGGAGTATGGGTGACGGGTTCTACTTTTGTTCGAGGGAGCGCAGCACGTCGCCGGAGATGCCGCACAGGGAGGCCACCTCGAGCGCGCTGAGGTTTTGCATGAAGGAGGCCTCGAATTGGGAGACTGCCTGAAAGTTGAAAATGGGT
Organism: Mesorhabditis spiculigera; assembly: GCA_958295435.1. Classification (NCBI taxonomy): domain Eukaryota; kingdom Metazoa; phylum Nematoda; class Chromadorea; order Rhabditida; family Rhabditidae; genus Mesorhabditis; species Mesorhabditis spiculigera. The sequence continues at coordinate 755,217 of CATQJA010002702.1, read as the reverse complement.
TGTTTTTAGGTTGGAGATAAATTACGCAATCACTGAAGATTAAAAACCTACAATAAGTGAAGGGAAGAGCAGGCTGGACTTTAGGGTCCTGGCCGTCTTCTGGGAAGTGCTGAGGTTGGGGTATCGACGCTCAATGTGCACAGCCAGGGCTTCGAGAAGTTTGTCGCGTTGCCGACTGGCGATGGCGGCACCAGCGTCGGACAGCGAGTTGTCTGAAAGAGGAATTGTTTTTGATACTTTGAACTTCCCGAATTCTAAACCACGTTAGATTAGCTATCAACCTACCAGGATGAAAGAGGGCGATGGTCTTCAGGAGGCAATACTCCTCTTCGTCAATGTCCAGCTCGGCGATGGGTTTCACGAGGCTCTCGATGATCTTTTTGCCGAGTTGCCCGTAGGTGGCTGCCCATCTGGAAGGGGTTATTGGTTTTTGACGTCTACAGCTAATTTAGAAGCTTCCAAAAGCTTTTTTACATTTTTCCTCGAAAATTACTCACTTTGGCCCAAGCTTGATCAGATCGATATCTTGGTAGGGAATGTAGGAGCCGTTGCCGATCGGGGTGCCCATCGCCATGTGGCCGTGCGAGAAGCTGAAAATGTATTATAAAAATGGCAATAGAAAGCAAATACCACGCTAATAATAACGACATTTTCAGAAAAATAGAAGTCATTCGCTTACCACTTGTAGGCGTAGTGCAGCCAGCCGAACGTGTTGAAGTTCTGGCGGAAGAGGGTTGTCTAAAAAAGAACATTCTAGCAATTTTATTATTTTAAAATCTAGGATTTCGGTACCATTTTCGATGCTTACCTGATCGTTCTGAGGAAGTATCCGGAATTCCGGAATGCTCATCGCCCAATCGGCCAGCAGCACAAAGGCGCGGTACCAGGCCGATGAGATGTCCTCGTCGCTCATCACGCGCTCGCACGTCCACACCATCTATAAGGGTTAGTTGTAAAAGGTATCTTACTTGTTTTTTAGTCTCTCTTACTTGTTTTTTAGTGATTGTGACTTTAGGATCACTAAAATAAACATTGTTTGAGTTTTATAACTTAAAAACTAGAAGATTTTTCTGTTATAGCTTTTCAACGACCAAAATAGGCGTTTTTCGGGCTTTAAAAGTGATAAGCTCGTCGATTTTTTTGTTATGGCTTTAGAAGCGCTAAAACTAGCTTTTTCGAGTTTGAAAAATGTAAATATTTTTTTGGTATCAAGACACGCTTCATTTTCACTTTTAATCTCTAGAAGGATACTGACCGGCCTCCTGCGCACCCGGGCGATATTCTGCAGGCTGAGGCTGTCGGTGACCTGCTTGGCGATCTCGTGCAGCTGCGATTGTTCGGTCTGAAGCTGGGTTACGGTAACTGGGACAACCTTTACCGTAGCATCCTCGTCAGTGAGCTGCTCGCACTGGCGCTCGAGGGCGGCGAGGAAGAGCGTGATCTGCTGCTCTTCGACTGGAATTGGTAATTTAATTTGGATGCAATTTAGCGTAGATCAACTGTTTTTTTTACCGGATCCTAGCTAATTTGTTAAGGGTTTTTTATTTAGGCTGATCCTGACAGATTTCTTAGGTTCTCCAAGGATCTTCGCCAGCTTGCCAAAGCGCTAGTGTTATGTTCACCGGGATTTAGAGGATTTTTCAGGGATTTTATGGGCCTGGTTTCTCAAATGATCTCTGCCAGTTTGCCCTAGGAATTAACACTTTTTTAGCAACTTTTACAAAATTTTTATAGTAAAATTAGCCATTTAAACTTTTCCGTTTCTCCCCAGCCGCAAAAGCCAAAACAGACATCCCGCAATTCCTCAAAAAACGCCGTCATTCCCTGCGCGTACAACGGAGCGAAGGATCAGCCTCTTTTCGATTCGATCCCCTCGAGGAGACGCCGTCGAAACGGGCCGAACGCTGGCTTTCCCCTAGGTCTGGGCTTTTTTTGGGGGTGGCTGGTTCAAAAAGTTGAGTGTGACTCGAGGGAGCAGGAGCTTAGAGCATGAACACGAGATGACGTTACGTACTCTCGGTAGTTGCTGTACGGCTTGATCATATTGACAATTTTGAGGGGGTTTACAATCAAAAATTGGCTGCAAAAAAGCGTCATTTCAGAGTTTTTAAAATTGGTGCGAAAAAATGCAAATTTCACTGGAAACAGCTTTTTTCGAATAATTTGTACAAAAATAGCTGCTTTTGCGTAAAAATGACGACTCTTGTAATGCCGAAATTTCAGATACCGTAGCCCCAAAAAATAACCAAGTTTTCGGTTTTAAACGGGTTTTCAAGTTTCGGCAATTTTCAAGTTTTTTAGAAGCTATTTTTATTTGGTGATAAGAGTTTGTTTTACAATGTTTTGTATTAACAAATTTTGTAATTTTTAGAGTCAGAGCGTTTTTTAATTCGGTTTTAGACACTTTCGAAATCACATTTTTCGACGTTTTGTAATTCAGACGTTGCGAAACGTAATAATAAAGTTTATTTAACAATTACGTCAATATTATTTCAAGTACTCCCCCAAAAAGCGCTCTCAATCAGTTTTTCATCCACCCATGAGGAGCAAGAGGTCAGCGAGATCAGGGTCCGCTTTTTAGCAGTCAATCCGAGAGCTGAATTCCGTTGTTCTGGACTCGATATCCGCGGGCAAGATCTCAAGCCGTTTCCTGCACGCTCTTTCTACCGTAGCCCCGCGGTTTGCACCCAAAAATCCGCGGTGCTCGAATTTACGCCGGTCCCCGACTGCGGCTCACCAAAATCGGTCGCGATCGCCCGGACGCGCGCGCTTTTCATCGGCTTTTCAGGCAGAGCGCCCGATTCCGCCTGCCCGTTTAGGGCACGGGGCTGATCATCGAAACAAACCCGGGCCGATTTCCCCCTTTTGTCGTCCTACGTATACCGTACTGTTGTGTAGCTCGGTGAAGAGCGTCGAACTCTGGTGCCGGGCATGAATTCCGGGCTCTCGGCCTACGCGCCGCTCCGCGCGTCCATTTGCACATCTGCGCCAAGAATTTTTGGGGGCGAGAGTTTGACGCGTGGCACCGGGCTGTACATGGACGCGGCGCGCCGGGGTTGTTATTTTGAACCTATCACGGTGGGAGGGCGCGATCTAGGATTCCGGACATGAAGCTGGGCGCTAAATGGGGTTTCAGGGCTTGAAAAAACGGGTTTTTGGGGCATTGAGGCGTCGAACTCGCTCGTGACGCGGGATAGAACTTAAAAATTGTGCGCATTAATGAGCTAAGTCTCAAGGGCGAGCCTGGACTCCAGAAGTTTCCCGAACTCCTTGATGACGTCGAAATTGATCTTCCAAGTACCTTTAAAACCTCCGTCTCCCCGTAGCAGACCTTGATGCGGAAGTTTTTCCAGTCTCTGATTTATTTTCTGCGCATCCCCGGTCTGCCCAAAAACTCTCGTGATTTTGCCGAAAAGGGTCGACTCGGTCGGGTGACTCTTTTTCGTTTTCCAATCGAGAGATCGTCGGGGGTGACGCGCCGAGAGCGAAGGATCAGTCAGCCGCTCCGCGCGCGAACCACTGACTGTTGCTGATCATCGAGACAACGCCGTGTTGTTCAGCGGAGTCCCGCGGAATCGGAGCGTGAATTTGGATCCCGGCCGAAAACATGTGCCGCTCTCGGCGTACCAAACAGTTTGTCTATTTTGTGCTGTTTCGGGGCGATCCTAGAGAGGTGCTGATGAGCTGAACGCGATAGTACAGCGGACGATGCGCCGAACGCATTGCCGTAAACACCACACCAAACCACGACGAGATCAAGGAGTTCAAAAAGTGATCAGTTTAAGTGCCTGATTGGGAATGCCATTCCAATGATTCCTAAAAGATTCGTAAACAGCAACGCGAAACCACGACGAGATCAAGGAGTTCGAAAAGTTGACCAAATGAGGGGTCTATTCGGGAATGCCCGTGCCATTTTTAGCCTGGAATGTTCGTAAACAGCCACACCCAATCATGAGCTAGCGATCAACGAGTTCAGGGCGGTGAGCCAGAGTTCGGGGAGGACGAGCTGAGTTCAAGGAATTTTGAAACGGAGGAATGCCTCATACAAACCGTTTAGACTTACATTTCAGCGCGAGTAGATGAGCACGAGCACGCTGAGAAACATAGATTTTGATGAGCTCGAGCTTTAGAGCGAGCTTCATCAAAGTGCGGCATCAAATGAGCCTACAGGTATAGGACAGTGCGTTGTATTTGCTTAACGCAACGCCGAAGGTTCACCATCGACAGCGAGTTCAGCGGCTTGAACAAGTTACCAAAAAGCGGCTTTTCAGGCTCGGTGATACCAAAAAGTCCGACAACTCCGACAAGTTCGGGACTTTGGAAAAGTTCGACGCCTTCGACAATTCCGACAACTGCAACAAGCCCGACAGCCCCAATAGGCCCGGCGAGTTCGGCAAGTTCGACGGTTCAAGAGATTCCGAAGCTCAAATCGCTAGTCACCAATGAGCACCCAGCGTCATTATGATGCTTGAGCCCGATAAATCGGCCGATGCAAGCCTGGCAGACACAGCAAGAGAGCGACAGAGAGAGAGAGAGAGAGAGAGAGAGAGAGAGAGAGTAAGAGAAAGAGATAGACAGACAGACAGACAGACATAGATAAAAACAGAAGGATGGGGACGGAAAGACCGACAGACAGAAGGATGCAGAAAAACAAGCCTCAAAACCTGCTCATCATGTCGCCCGAGGGGGCTCTAATGAGCAAGTGATCGCTTCGGCAATTATCATAGTTTATTTTGATCCAATCTCCCTGATAACTGACATATCTACAGTAGCCCAAAACGCTGGATTACGGTAGCTGGGGCAAGTTTTCGTAAAAATTTGCTACGGTAGTAGGGGTGTGATTTAGCAGAAATTGATGAGACGTCGAGGGCAAGCTGGCAGAGATCCTTTGCATTCGGAAATTTCGGTTTTCAGTTTTTTGCTTTTCCGGGAGCCGCAACTGGGAAGATCAGTACCAACCTGGAGTGCTAGCCGTCCGAACGGGTTGCTGGGGCTCCTGAGGGCGATGATGGTGATGATCTTGGGGTAGACGATCGGATTTGCTCCTCTCTTCTCGGACATGCTTCGGGTTCATCCCACCCTCCAGGCAATTCCGGAAACGACAGGCGCGACATCGGTTCCGGGATTCTGAATATGGAATTAAGTATAGCGTACGGCAGCTAGGATGGATTTGAGCATTCCAAAATTATCAGTGTGAGGCAAGCTAGCAGAGAACCTTTCGGAAAATGCACACAAACTAACAGAGATTTTTTGGGAAATTCTAGTCCAGCCAGCGGAGATTTTTGCGGAAATTTTTGCGGAGATTCTTTAAGTCTATTTTTACGGCAATTTAAATAGTTACTCAAGCATCGAAATTGATCAGTTTTGATTAGATCGGGCAAGGCTGGCCGAGTTTCTTTAGGCAAAATTTGCTTTTGCTTAGCGAAATTTTTCGGCTAAATTTTGAAATCCTTATCAACTTCCTGTCTAAATTCCGCTAGATTCAGCAAGTTCAATTTTGAGCCGACCCCCGAAAACACTTCCCTCTCTCTCCTTTCTCTCCTCCCCCTCCCTATCCGATCGGTCGACCATTTACGGTTCTGGTTTCTCCGCGCTGCGGCTCCCCGGGTTGTCCGTTTGGCGAGCGAGCAAAAGTCCGATGAGCCCGCGCTCCGAGCACCGAAACAACCCCAGGGGAGGGCGAGCTCGTGCTCCTGTCGGTCTATCACTGTCTCACTCCCTCTCTCTCTCTCTCACTCTCTCTCTCTCTCTCTCTATCCCTCGCCCTAGCTCGCTCTCTTTCTCTCTTTCTCTGTCTCTCTCACTCTCTCTCGCTCTCTCCCTCTTTATGCAAATTCTAAGCTTTCCGGCTCTCACCGACGCGTTTCTCGATCGAACAAAGTCCACAGCATTTCCGATAGAACTCTGCGCCCATTTTTGAGATCAATCAGAGACCGAAACAATGAACGAGGATTTTAAAGGAACTAGGAAGTGCGAAAATCGACCCTTGCGTCCACTAGGTCACGCCAGACTCCACCTACCATTAGTGATCTCGCAGTGATTGTCGGCGCTGCAGGTGTAGTGCCGGCCCTCGAAGACGCTGCGGCTGAAAAAGGGGATGGGTTACGGTATTCTGGTACCAAAGCAAATAATTTTTCTACTGTAAAAAGGATTTTTGCGTACGGTACTCGCTTAATATTCATTCGATTAAACAACTACATTGTTTGATCAATTTTTACGTGGTTTTAAAGGGGCCAGGAAGGCAAGAATGCAACGGTTTCTCTTGGACTTTGGAAAATTTGTCTTTCAGGCCCCTTTAAAAAGTACGGCCCCTCGTTTTTGCCCTTGAATTTTTGGCTTTTGATTTTTTGGTCGGTCCCCGTTTCAGGTAAGTTGCGGTGGCGACAGTTTTGGAGGTGGAGCGTAGCGTAGTCGGGATAGAGAGCGAGAGAGTGAGCGAGATAGAAAGAGAGAGAGAGTGTGAGAGAGAGAGAGAGAGAGAGAGAGAGAGAGAGAGAGAGAGAGAGAGAGAGAGAGAGGGAGAAACCAAGCCTCCAGCCCAGAACGGCCTTGAGTTGTGTTTCTCGTGCTCAAGCCGGGCGCTCGGGTTCGAAAGCAAAAGATGAGATCGATCCTCCGCCTCCGGAGCGATACTACCCGTTGATGGGTTCGCCGCGGAGCGATGAGAGAGAGATAATGGGAATATGATTGAGAATGACTTGACACATCCACAGCACATTTTTGATGGTGGTGTTCCCGGGGAAGAGGAGCATGAGTTTTTACCGGAAATTGGATTTAGAAGGGTTTTTGACCAGAAAAGGCTAATAAGCTAGCAAAAGCTGGCGTGCGACTCTCTCTATCTCGCTCTCTCTCTTTCTCTCCCCCTCTCTCTCTCTCTCTCTCTCTCTTCCTCTCTCTCCCTGACTTTAACTTCCAACTCCTATACACGCTTCAAAAACCGCAGCAAACCAAAAACCTCCAAAATTGCAATTTTTTGATGACAATCCCGAACAGGCCAAAACCCTGATCCTGATCCCGGCCTCGACCCGCATTAGCCCGTTTTAATCAGCACCCCCCATTGTAACGGGCTAAACTGCAACCATTACTCCCCAAAAGTCACCTTATCCCCCGCCCGGGTAATCCGGATTTCTTCCGGTCCACCCGCCCAGCTTAAATTGTGGCCGTCGAAAAAAATAATTTTTGGAAAATGCTAGGGTTTTGGGCGTTTAGCAGAAGAGAGCGAGAGAGAGAGAGAGAGAAAGAGAAAAAGAGAGAGAGAGCGATAGAGAGAGGCGAGAGATTTTAGGGCTTACCGAAAAAATGCTTTGCATCCATGACATGAAGGGGCTCCGTAATGGACCCGGATTGCGGAATCGGAAGCGCAGCCCACGCAGCGTTCGCCCTGAAAATGAAAATTAGCATATTTGTCGTGTCAATATTTTTTATGTACCATATTTGTCATTTTAGACAAATTTTCGTTTAATTTTTATAAGAAATTTAATTTTATAAGCTATTTAAACTTCTGTCGAAGTTTTGGGTTTTTCTGCTGCTTCATAGAATTCATTCACCGGGGAATACTTCTGATCGACAATCATTCATGGGTCATTTTTAGTGTTTTCCAGTCCAAATCCCTCATAAAAAGAACCCGGCTACGCAACGTTCCCGCATTTTTTATTCGCCAATCCCCGATTTGCTAATGGAAGCCAAGAGGGATACATTCGCGGGGTTTCCTTCCAACCAAACACTCAAAATTCCGGGAGACACCATATTACGGTTAGGGGGGATAATTGGGCCGCAGCTTCCCGGCTAATCCGCATGGAGGTGAACTTTGTGGCCCGAGGGGAGAGCATTTTTTAGAGATGCTAGGAAACGTATGATACGGTAGCAGGAGCTACGGAGAGTACTGTAGCGTCAAAAGTAGCGTGCCGGTACGTCCTTTTGGGATTTTTTGAGCGTTTAAAAGAACTTGGAAGACAAAAATTTCTGGGTCTCATTGCCTTGATGCTCTCTTGAAAATCGAAAATCGACATTTCATGTCCCACGAGTCTCTCGGGGCATTTTTCTGAACCTATAAAGGGGCCCGAAAGCCAAAAATCCATAAGTTTTCGCCGTCTTTAAAATGCCCTTTAAAATTGCCTTTTTGGCCAATGAGGCCATTTTTTGCGGATTCCCAGCATGCAAATTACGTAAATTTCCACCCCGAAGCCCCAAAAAATCTACAGAATGCTGCTGATCTTTTGGGCCCGGCGGCGCTGAACTATGGAGCGCTGCGGAATCCCCAAAATACCCGGGGGTTTCCGGCACCAATTTCGTACTTTCTCGAATTATGCATCAAAGGTCTTCCCGGTTGTTGGGATGCGCTGTTTTTGCAGGAAGGGTACGGTAGCCGAATGCGAAATAGCACGCAATTTTTTGATGCGTGAAAAACGGAATAAAGAAGGTAAAAACATATTTTTAAGTTTTTTTGTGGTGGCACGCTAGCAGTGACATTAAAGGGCAGTAAAAAATGGGCCAGAAAGCACGGAGTTTTAAATCTTAACCTATATAAATCACCCACCTTGATCAACGTGGAAGGCGACGTCGATAGCTGGGAGGCGGATCCGATTCTGGATGTAGATGGAATATCAGATGCCGTGCAAGCAGTGGTCGTCTGGAATAGACTCTGAGAGAGGAGGACGGATGATGGGCTGGATGAGGGGAGGAGGATCGGGAGTGGAGGAGCAAGAGCTCGGGCTGCTGCTTCCTAAATCGAGGTTAAATTCGGAGATTTCAAAGCTTTTAAAAGGACCGTACTCCAGCTGTCACGCTTCCTTTAAGACGCCTGAGAAACGTACCCTAACATCCGCAAAAGACGGTGCCGACGTCGTCGGTGTTGGCGGTGTCTGTAGGGGTGAGGTGGAGGGAAAAAAGTTGCCGATCGGCAGGGCTGGGACTACGGGAACTCCTGAAAACACATCATCAGCACAAATAGCTTCCTAAATAACATTTCTGACGACTCGAAAAATACGCGGTTTTCCATTTTCAGAAGTGAAAAGATCGTGAAAAATTTGATTTGTTCGATTTTTTAGGGATCATAGGATCATTTTCGTTCGATGCAAATGTTTTAATTTTTGCTTTTTACCCTCCCTGACCTGCATTATTGGCTGCTGAAAGTGAGGCGGCGAGTGACGAGAAGGACGGTAGAAAGGAGCGGGTCGGAGGGGGCCCGCCCGACCCCGCCATGTCGTTCTGCAAAAATTAAGGTAATTAAGAGATCAAAATAACTATATAGCCATAATTTATGTATTTTTAAAGCGAGAGAAAGACATAGGAAAAGAGAATGAGAGAATGAGAGAGAGGGAGAGAGCGAGAGAGAGAGAGATAGCGAGTGCGAGAGCGGCCTAGACTACCCTAGAATGTATCCTTGTTAATAAAGTCGTAATTTGCATAATTTGTATGCCAGAGAAAGAGAGAGAGAGAGAGAGAGAGAGGAGAGGGTGAGAGAGGCTAGAGAGAGCAATAGCAGTGAAAGAGAGTTCCCTAAACACCCTTAAGTATTTTGAACCATCCAATTCACACGATTCCAACCTACACCTATTGACACAGTATCTATTTTGGGTGTGTTTTAGTGAGCGGAGGCGCTTTTGCAGTACATTCCCCGAGATCCGACGATCCGATGCCGCCGGGGGGATCGAATTTCGACACGAACCACACGCGCAAATCGGGATCAAAAAATTCTTCGACTTTGCACTTTTAAAGGGGCAGGGAATTGTCAAAAAATGTGGGCAAGCTAGCAGAGTTTTTTTGCAATCGGTTGTAAAACCAGCAGAAAGCATTGGCGAAGGGATTTGGCTTTGTCGATAAGAAAAATTCAGGGTGGGCTAGCAGTGATTCTTGTGGAAAAAAGCCTTTTAGGCTTCTATTAGCTGCTATTTACTCTCTATTTCATTCTCAAGGCAAGCTAGCAAAAATCTTTTGCGGAATCCCCTCCTCAAAAAGTTGGATTTTTGATTTTTCGCCGTCCCCTAGCAATGTTGTAGTGCTGTCTTGGGAAATTTCAACCTCACGTTCTCTAATCTTTGCCCTTGGCAAGCTTTCACATTTTTCTGCCGTAGGGAGATCCAGTTTTCCGAAGACTGTGTCTAGCCATGTTGATAGGATTTATTCGGAAACACCCTTTTTCAGACCACCTCTCCAGGTGCGTTGTACCCAAAATGGACCGGATCCGGTTGGAGAGAGAGAGGGAGAGAGATAGAAACATGCACAAACCAGCAAATTCTATGCGTTTCGCACAGCGCTAGGCGCGCGCCCGCGCGTAAAAAGGAGCCGAGCGCGGAAATTCGGGAGACTAGGATGTAGTCACAACACAAAACGGCGCCTGAGGGCTGCGGGTGGACAGAAGAACAAACAGTGTGCAGGCAGGAGAGAGAGAGAGAGAGAGAGAGAGAGAAAAAAAAAAGAAAGGAGAGAGACGGTCAAACACAGCCACGTGGACATGGATGGATGGATAGTGGCTGGGCGGGGATCGAGTCCGGAGCGTTTCGATGGTATTCGGAATTCGGGCGACACCAATGCACAGGATTGCAACGGAATTAGGGGGATTTGGGTATGATACGGTAAGATACGGCAGGATACAGTAATCCGGGATATCACACGTTATGCGAACCTGCGATATTGCCGGTTTTATGGTTTGGACCGTACAGGGGAAGGTTTAAGAATTTCTGTAAATTTTCTGACTGAAGCAAAAATGTAGCGATGGGATACGGTAATGAAAGGAAAATAATGAATTTTACCTTTTATGAATTTTTATTGAGATTTTTTGACTTTTTAGCTCTTAAATACGATAGCGATGTGTTACGGTAGCTTTTTCTAAAATATAAAGACAGCCAAAAAAGTCGTGCTGCTAGCTGTTTGGAGGCTTGCTACGGAATTTCCGGTTTCTAAAATTATAAAGTAACGTAGCGGAATTAGAAAATTGAGCTACAGTACTCCAGAGTACGATGCGCTACAGCATACGCCAGTTCTGAATCAAAGAATTTTAAAAATAGCAAAAACTTGGACCAATTTGGGCCCCAGAAATGTGGCAACAAAAACCGACTCCGGGGCACAACACAGAACGAATCCGCAAAAACCCCCGAAAAGGCCCAAAAAGGGGGAGGGAGCGGATTTACGGGGGGTGTTCAGAGGTGCTTCGTGTAGATGAGGACAAGGCCAGAAGAAGGCGAAAAAGCAGAAGACAAGCAATTGAAGAAGAAGCTTGAGAGAGAGAGAGAGAGAGAGAGAGAGAGGGGAGAGAGAGAGAGAGAGAGAGAGAGAGAGAGAGAGACAGAAAATGGTCGGGATGAGCGTTTCCGCAACCAAAAGCATACATAGAACAGAAGAGAAGAAGCAGCAAACATTCCGGAGGGCCCAATCGTTTGCACGTACCAACGACAAAAGACAAGGCGAAAGATGGTGGACACTTTCATAGACGGGGGATAAGCGGAAAAGATCACGGTTTTCGGGGGATTTTTGGGACAATAAGGGCTTGTGTAGCTCCAATTATCGGTATTTCGAGAGTTTGAGGGAGGCGAGAGAGACGAGAGAGAGAGAGAGTCTCGTCGAAATTTCGAGCCATTAAGTAGGACTAATACCTAGACGTCTGAATAGATTTTTCAGTGTTTTTACAGTTACTGTAATCTTTAAAAATCGCTCCTAGCTCGCCTCGTGGTTTCCCAAGAAACGCTGCTAGCCTGCCTCGTGTTCAGGGACGTAGCGTAAGGTGGGCCCCCTGGGCCCGGGGCCCCCCCCGAAATCGGTCGGGGCCCGAAAATTTCATAAGGGGGGACCCTTATGATTTTTATTTTCTCAAAATTTTGCTCCCGGCTTTTTACGTTTTTACTGCTATTTGTAGAGCTATGTAGCCTTTTTTCCAAAATTTTTCGCCTGCGGCGCTGTTTTCTCGTTAATTTTTTGAGTTTTTCGAAAAAAATTTTTCGGGGCCCCCCCCGAAATTTTTTTCTGGCTACGCCCCTGCTCGTGTTTCCCTAAAATTTCTGCTAGCTCTCCTCGTGGTTCCCCCAAAAATCACTGCCAGGCCTCCTCTCGATTCCCCAAAAACCTCCGCTAGCTCGCCCCGGATAACTTTATATATTGAAAACTTGCTGCGCTAAAATGCACCCGAACTGACCACTGAATACCTGGGGCTAAAAAATGCGGTATTTACGAGAGCCCGGGGAACGGTTACGGTAAGCCCCCAATCCAGCTGCAAACCTCATTTCCCTAAAAGGTAACCCATTAAAGGGGGGATAGGCGAGTACGGTAATCCCGCCGTGGGTTAAGCCCCCATTTTTCGGGGGCACCATTTAGCGCTTACTTAGCCCAATGAGGGCCACTGGAAAATTGGGGTGCCGAAAAATAAGTGTGGAATTTCTGAGATCGGCTGCTAGGTGGAGCAGTTTTGCACGTAGATTTTAAAATTTAACAGAGATTTGGCGAGAAAAAAATTGGCGGTGATCCGAAAATGTCTCTGCTAGCTTGCCTTGAAAGGGCAGCCTAGCGGAGACCATTTTGGAATTGTGGCCATAGAGGCAAAAAGGTTCCCTACCGCAATCGGCTGTGGCCTGGTCACTATAAAAAGTAAAAATGACAAAAGGATCATTAACCTAAGATAAAAATGACAATTGCTCGAAAGTCCTACGCAAAAATACGCGAACGCTGTCGTTTTTAAGGGACAGGTTTTGAGCCTCAGGGGCAACTAGCAGAGATCATTTAGTATTTCTCCAAGGCGTTCTCAAAATTCTATAGTAACACCCCGTGGCGAAGAAACTTAAGATGACAAATTTACAGGGAGGTGGAGCAAAGATTCTTTAGGATTTATTAACCGTGACCGGAAAATTTTACCGTACCCCCGACCCGACAAAAAACCAAAAATGACAAGTGCCGAGGCCAGCTAGCAGAGACCATTCAGGAATTTTAAACGTGATTCGAAAATTTCTACAGTAACCTTCGACCCCGTCAAAACCCAAAAATCACAAGTGTTCAGCACAGGCTAGCAGAGACCATTTGGGAATCTTCCCCCTGGATTTGAAAAATTCTACAGTAACCCGCAGCCCGGCCGAAACCCAAAAATGACAAATTCCCCCGGGCTCGGCCCCATATCGTCCTGGGCGGAAACAAACAGATGCGCATTATCCGCCAGGATTTCAAGAACAGCCGGCAAATTCCCATTGTGAAAGCCACATGCGTACTGTGGGGGCGGCATGAAAAATAGTCGCCAAAAACAGTAAGAACAACGAACAAATCAGTGAAAATGACGCGCAATACCTACGTCGATAGGTGTCGCGTGGACTCCAGCCCCGCAGGCGGTATAAATAAAAGTTGATGACAAGTTTTTGATCTCATGATCTGGTGAAGGAGAGGAAGATAGGGACTGAGAGACGGCGAAAAAGGGGTAAAGTACGGGTATATACGCAAAAATGACAATTACAATCCGCGCGACGCAATTCGTGATTTCGGAGGGATTTTCGGGGACTGAATGGAGAGCAAGACGGATATGGAAATCCAGCGTTTGGCCTCGAAAGCCGGGTACAAAAAATACGAAAAAACGTGGATTTTCTTTCGTAGGGGTACGGTATGTTGAGCGGGGTACCGTATAAAATGCCATTTTTTCCGATTTGCGCATCAAGACAAAAAAGTATGGAAAAACGGCGATGCGGAAATTACCGGTTTAAAGTCGAAAATGTGAAAAATCAGCTTTTTTAACGAGCTAGGATCTCAAAAATCATAAATCTTGGCGTCAAAGCTCAGATTACGGTATTTTTGATGCAGTTTTTTGCCACAAAAACCCGAAATTCGGCATCTGAGCGCTACAAACTCCAAAAACGACGCCGGGAGGCGGGCCAACACCTTGGGACCGATTGGTTGAGGAGGGCCAGGTTTTGAGGGGGTGAAGAAACCGATCGAAGTGGCCACATTTCGAGGGTATGGTAGCCTTTTGTATCGTCTCGCAGTCTCTCTCGCTTTCTTTTTCAGGGTCCTGCAACGAACACCGCCACCCGACACCTTACTGGGAGGGGGGATCGAACACCCCCAACTAGTGGAAATAGACGATGGGGTGCAAAGTCCAGAGAGCCGCAAGATCTGGGATTTTGGATTCTGGAGGTGTGTGTGTGAGGCGGAGGAGGTGTGGAGGAGTGTAGTATCAGGGGGGCTAGAGAGAGTGAGATAGAGTCAGAGAAAGAGAGCAAGAGCGAGAGATAGAGAGCGAGAGAGAGAGAGTGAGAGAGACAGCGAGACTCGAGCCTGACTTATCCAAAAATCCAAAAGGTGAGTGGCCAAGAGAACAACGACGCGAATAGAAAAAATCTGATCCCGGCAGTATTCCGAAAAGATGCAAATAGCTTCAAAATTCCGGGCCACGTATATAGGACAGAAGCTCAATCTGGTCGGATCAAGGAGCACACGGCGAAAGAGAGAAAATGCGAATAATACAACGTTTCTAAGCGGTTCAGAGAAAACTACGAAAAAAGCGGTTTTCAAGGATCAGAGTAGCATTCAGTGGTGTAGCAGTCATGCTGGCTCGTAAGCGCGGTTAGGATCCGGAAAACGTGAAAAGTTCAGGCTAAAGAAAACAGTGAAAAGTTCAATTTTTTCAAGACGTTCCGAGGAAATGACAAGAAACGACGTTTGCAAGCAGTACAGAGTACTGTCACGGAATTACCTGCACTTTAACGCAGCTAGCGATTTGTAGACCAGAGCAGAAAAAAGTAAAAACGACGTTAACAAGACGTTCAAGGTAGCGGAACGGAGCTCGAACGAAGCTCGGAGCGGTTCGAAATTCAAGATCGCGCCCTGTAGGGACCTTGCTCCCACGAAATCTCAAGATTTGGCCCCAGTTCCACCTTTTTTGCAGGGTCCAGCGCGGGGTTTCGCGCGGGCGGCGCTGGGGGGCGCTCCAGCGCGCGGGAATTCCTCCAATTTCCGGCGGCGCGCTGCTGGTGAACACAAAAAAACGGAACACACACAGTGGTGGGGCGGATACCGTAACACAGCGCGGACAATACGCTCCCGGTTTGTTGTGTGTTGCGTTTTTGTATAGGGGGGACATGTTGCAGCCGCGGGCGGAGACGACGCCCGAGGGGGGGTCCCGCAACGAAAAGAGCAAATATACCGAGGGGAAAAGGACCAAAAAAGGCCCCCATGGAACACACTTCTGGAAGGGATGCGACTAGAAGGGCCATGCAAAACGGGAACATTGCTACCCTACATTGCATACCTAAACCGCCTCTTTTTGGACCTTGCAAATATGGGAGGTGGAAACCGGAAGCGAGGAATGTTGCGGAATGGAGGTCGGGACTAGAACGTACTGTAGCGCGCCAGAATTTAACGTCCTTAGTACTGATCCGGATTTCTGAGATATACCCGAATGGGGTAAATTTTTGGATTTGTTCAGGCCCCTTTAAAACGGCCAAAAACCCCGCGTTTTGAGCATTGAAAATATAGAAAATTGGAGACCGGAAACGCGGAATGTTGCGGAATTGGGACTAAAATGTACTATAGCGCTAGGATTTAACGTTCATAGTAGCGATTCGGATTCTGGGATTTTTGAGACATAGCCTAGAAAGTGTAGCTTTTTTGTCCAGTCCCGCCCCCTTTAAAGCGTCCGGAAGCGCGGAATGTTGCGGAACTGATACTGGAATTTAACTAGTATACTTTCATGTTTGGGAATGTACACGCAACGCGTTGAAAAATTCTACCGTAAGCTACAGTAACATTAAAATCTGGAAAAACTGCCCAAAAATGCTCCTCAACCTATTTTGTAGCTGATGCTCACCCTTTAAAACGACTAACATCTATAGGTCAAGGTGGCGTTTAGATTCATTTTTGCAGCTCATTCAACAGTCTATTTCCGCTGCTGACGTACTCCATTCCATTCCAAGTGACGGATTTAGACCCAACCACTCCAGAGCTAGGATCTACGTGATTACGCACTACTACTATGTACGTACGTGCCGGCCCATTGGTCGGCAAATTTTAGGCACCGAAAGCTGCCGTACTACCCACTGACCACCGACATCATATTGACATGCACTTTCCGGGTGGCAACTACTTACACTATGACTCGTGTGGATGGAAGGAGGCATGTGACAAATATTTGAATGGGGTACGGTAGCACGCGTAGAAGGCGGCGGGAATGTGAAGAATGCGTTTTTTATGGATGTAGGAGATTCCTTAAGACACTCTGCTAGCTTGCTTTTGTGGGCTAAAAACGGAATTCTTGACTTTCTGGTCCTTGGAAAAGTTGATAAAGCGATAGAGAGAGAGCGTGGAGTGTTAAAGAGAGAGAGAGAGAGAGAGCCATAGAAAGAGAGAGAGAGAGAGAGAGCCATAGAAAGAGAGAGAGAGAGAAAGTGTGCGTAGATCTGGAAGATCCTCAAGGAACTCTGCTAGCTTGCCCGCGGATCCGGCGAGAGAGAGAGTGTCGCCGCGAAAGGGGAGCGGGAGTGAGTGAGAGAGAGCGAGAAAGAGAGAGGGAGAGGGAATGAGATAGTGAGAGAGACACAGAGGGGGAGTGTCTCAGAAGGAGCAAGAGCGGGAGGGAGCGAGAGAGAAAGAGAGATACAGAAAGTGTGCGCGAAATGTCACTCCTTCTTTAAGACCTTTAAAAACGCTAAATTTAGCGGCGAAGTGCGGACGATCGTCTAGTGGGATGTGATGACTCAGAGGCCCCGACCGCCCAGGTAGAATGTGTCGCTTTCAAAAGGTGAAGAAGGCCAAAGTTTACCCTCGATCAGAAGGACCCTGTGGGTGGGCTCGCGCAGGACAGTTCTTTGCAACACTTCCCTCCTGCACAAAGAGCACATCAGCCCACATTTTTTCGGGCAGCAACAGAGAGGGAGAGAGAGCCAGAGAGAGAGAGAGAGAGAGAGGGGGAGAGAGAGAGAGAGAGAGAGAGAGAGTGAGAGGTAGAGACAAAGGGAGATGGAGAGATGGAGAGCGAGGGAGAGAGAGAGAGAGAGAGAGAGAGAGAGACAGAGACTGAAATCTAGCGCCTATTTAAGAAATTTGAAAGCTATTGAAAAGAAAAATTAACAAAAATCAGCCAATAATTCCAAAAAATTACGCTAAAACGTCCAGGGTACTGTATCGTGGCCTACTCAGCCTAATGATAAAGAAGTTCTCGAGCTCAAAAATTCCGGCTTTCATGCAAAATCCTTGAAGCGTCAGAACGCTCGTAGCCGGAAGACCTGCCCACTTCCAGGCGTTTTCGTGTAAATCGGCTTGCCCGCCTAATGGGGGCGAAAAACTGTGAGATTAGCCGGAGGGCTAATCGGTGGATGGGCTACTGTAGTCCTATCGGGGGTGAGCTGGCAACACTTTATTGTCAGCGTCGTCTGGGGGAGCGGCAGGGTGGGGAAGGAGGATGAGAATTGTTTGGAGTTTTCAATGGGAGTTGCGGTTGAAGATTTTCAGGTGCAAAAAATGTTGGTACTGGACTGTTAGCCGGGGGGGATAAACATTTTTATTCCATTTTTTGCTGTTTTTGTCTAGGAAAATGCCGTTAAAAACCTATCAAAATTTTAAACATTTTGAATTTTTGGTTTAAAATGTATGAAAAGTGACCTAAAGAGAAAAAAGTGTCGAATTTGCAATTTTAATAGGTGTTTTTTGGATTTTCCTAACAGTAAAAAATTGCCAAAGAACTCTAAAAATACGTTATATATTATTAACGGGTAGGCATAGGCGGAAGATTAAACCTCCCCCGCTAACGACCCAGTACCATAGCAGGTCTAGGTTGGCGGGATCCTTCTAAAAATAGAAAGAAAATGGCGGTTTTTCAGATTTAAAGGTGACTGGAAGTCAAATCAATGAAAAATCCGTGAGTTAAAATTTTGTACGGCTCGAAAATCCATTAGATTTTATATGTACCGAATTTCAAAATTCCCAGGTGGGAATACTTGACCAATTCCGGGAATCAAATTTCCAAATCCCACAATTTCCACACGGTTTCCGGCTACGCGACGATCCTGTGTACACCCCGGAATCTACAAGGGATCAGGAAAATACGGAAGAAATGGCATTTCAAAAGCTGTAAATGCCTGAAAATTGGTCCCAACGGGCCGGCAAACGCGTCAAATCACATGGTTGAAAGCAGGGGAATCGAAAAATACCCTAAGGGGGGGGGGGGCATGTGGGAAAATGGCGAATGTTCTGGTGGGCCGGAATTTCCACCTGTTCCGATCTGTGGTTTGCATTTTTGGCATGGAAAAGACGGATACGAGGTATATTTCGCGATTGTTTTCTGGCCATTCTGGGGCGCTGGTCGGTCAGTTACTACCACTGGGTGAGAATGGCCAAAAATGAGCACGAAAATCCGGGTCAGCCTACTACGAAAATCGCCCTTAATCTTGAAGATTACTACCGGAGCCTGGGATTTATTGCAATCCCTTGGAAATATCAACTTTTTGCAAGAAAAATGCGTCTAAAAAGAACTACAGTAACGGAGGAAGTTTCTGAAGGCATTACGGTAATTAAGTCAACGCGAAAATACTAAATTTAATATAAATAAATAAATATGACATTCTTGATGGTTGCAAATTTTTTTAACTGATTAAATTTAAAAGAATTTAATTTGCTTAAACTAAAATGTAGGCTACAGCAAATTTTATTCTGCAAAATCCGTTTTAATAAAAACTCGAAAAAGACGCACAAAACCGAATTTCCAAACAAAATTCCGAAACATTCCGAAACATTCCGAATCGCGAATTTTTCCATTTTGTGAAAGATTGAAATTTCCCTAGGCGCCCTTCGTTAGCAAATTGCAACGCCTTTTAACAGGGTTATCGAATTAATTTCAATTTTTGGACGCAAATTCTGGGAAATTATGGGAAATTTTTGTAACACCGAAAAATTGCAATTTTCCGAATTTTACGGGCCTACGGTCAAAAGTCAAAAATAGCAAACCTTTTTTGTTCCAAAAAACAGCAACTCTGTTGTTAATTTGCACCCCCCCCCCCGAAAAATGCTCTTTCAGCCGGGATCAAATTTCCATTTTACCCGGCGGGGATTAATCGGCGATCTTTCGAGGTTTTTTGAAAAATGGATTTTCTGAGCAAATCCCGGATGACATTTTCGGCGATGTGGCCGGCGGTGTGAACCGGAAAAGCCGGAAAACCCAGCCGAAAAACCCAGCTAAATTGGGGCCCGGCGCGAAGCCCCAAATCGAGGGGGAAAAGCCCATTTTTTGGGCGCGTGCGGAAGGGATGGAAAATCGGTGGATTAGCACTTATTTCACAGCGTATTATTTATCAAAGGGGACAGTTGGCCATCGGATTTCCGGTAGTAAGGAAAGGGTTGTGGAATGGGGAGAGATTTGCGGAATTCGGGGTACGGTAGGATTTTTGTTTGGTTACGGAGGGGTACGGTAATTGGTTACGGTGGATTATAGCGGAACTCTAGCCATAATCCCGACAGCTAACATCTCGACAGTAAAAATCCCGACCTCCAAAATGTCGAGATTGTAGCTGTCGGTATTTCGCAAGTCAAGATTTTAGCTGTCGGCATTTTTTTCTGTCGGCATTTTGGCTGTCGAGATTTTCGCGAGTCCCCCCTTTCAGCTCAAATAATTACAAAAAAATTCAGATTAGTGGAAAAAATTCAATAAAATCCCAAAAAATTCGAACATTTTTGATTTTTGTTTAAAGGGGCTACGAAATGCCAAAAATTGAGTGACGGCTCGAAAATCGGAGCCCTGTACGTCGGAGGCCTCTGTACACCAAGGGGCCCGGGAAGCTCGCAAATTTGAAATTGCCTGTTGTCACCTCGAACTCACGTTCTCGGTTGTTTCTGGGCCAAATTTGATGCTTAAAACACTAAAACTATTTAAAATTAGGTAAGGATTTCAAAAATGGGCTCAGAATGCGCAAATTATAGTGTTTTCACAAAGAAACCGGGCAAAAACAACTTCGCGCAAAAATCGCAAGAGTGAGGGCGCTCGTCCAGCAGCGCCCGCTGGCAATTTGCAAGAAAACAAAGAGGCCTCCCAAAAGGGCTTTGATTTGGCAGTTCGGAGCCCCTTTAAGCAATATCTCCTCTTTTCCATTTTTTTTGGCTGCTATCTCGCTAAAAATCAAGAATTTTCCGATCCGAAAAACACACAAAACCCGTCAGTAAGCCATAAGTACAAAAAACCGCTCTCGGCTGGGGCACGGGCTGTGAAACAAGTTCCCAGGCGATCCAATTTACAGCTAGCTGTTTCTCTCTCTCACTCTCTCTCACTCTCTCTCTCTGTCTCTCTCGCTCTCTCTCTCACTCTCCTGGTCGACTAATTCCGAGAACGAACTGTCGATCCCTTCCGCTAACCAATCTACCGTAAGCCCGGGAATGGACGCGGGAATGCTATTAACGGCCGGGCCCCTGGGCCCCTGGCCCGGGCCCACTTCCATCTTGTGTTTTGACGCACCGGGGGACCTAGCTGCGCGGGTGAGACAGGTGCAAAAAGTGCGGAATTCTACGCCGAGCAGCGTAACGGTCTCTGGAGTACGGTAGTTGTTAGGGTCATGAAATGGCAAAACGACAGTCGGAATGGCGGAACTCTGAACTTTCGGCATTATGAAGTTTCGATAAACCGTTTTTGCCCTTTCGACACCCCGAAATTTCGATATTCTAGTCGTATGTCCACCAAATTCGACAGCAGCTTTTTTGGTTTAATACCCCCTTTAGGAATTCCGTCGCAAAATTCTTTACAGAAGATGCTCCGCTGCGAGCATTTCTTTCAAAAATACGCGACCGGAAGTGGTGGAGGGGATTTACGATGGGGGGGGTACGGCCAATTTGCCGTGACGAAACCGGGGGATAGTAGAAAACAAGAAGCGTATTTAGTTGACCCAGAGGATTCTGTGAAAAACTCCGGCTCGAGTTCAACGCGTCCAAATTTTGCAAAAGATTCCGAATTTCCGCTGCTGAAATGGCACAAAGTGGTCGATGAAGATCTTCGGGCGAGCTGGCAGAGATCATTAGGTATCCTCATCGGGTCGAATCTGGGGCAAGCCAGCATAGATCCGTGAGGAAATTAAAAATCGACAGTTCGGAGACGGGGCAGACTAGCAGAGGCGCTTTAGGAAGTAAATCGTCGGTTTCCAAAAAGGAGCTAACCGAGAACATTGAGGAAAGTCTAAACCTAAACTATTCCAGGGAAAACTAGCCGAGATCCTCCAAGAAAATAAAAATTTTTAAGGTACCCAGAAGGCAAGCTAGCAGAGACCCTTTAGGAGCAAAAAAAGAACGCCGAGACGAGGCAAGCCAACAGCAATCCTTGAGGAAAATCGAAGCCACTCCAGGGCGTACAAGCAAAGATGTTTTAGGAAGGCTCAAAATTTAGGGCGGGTAGAAGTAAGCTAGCCGAGATCATTCAGGAAAATAGAAATCGACTGCCGAAGCGGGGCAAACTAGTGAACATCCTTTCGGAATGCGAAAAACGTCTGAGAGGCAGCCTAGCAAAGACTGTTTCAGAATTTCGGCCTAAGCCGAAATTTCACCCACCATTAGTGCCCGAACCTCCAACTTCAGCTTCAGATCTGGGTCTGAATTCCGGGCAAAACAGGACACCGCGTGCCGATTTTGAGTAGGCGGCCCGGCGGGTCGAGATTGTCAGCGAGTAATTTCAGGCCCAGGCCCGCGCATGTGGCCAGGTGAAAATTTCGATCTCGCGGGTCCCGTAGGTATCTCTCTCTCTCTCTCTCTCTCTCTCTCTCCCGTTCATATTTCGGCACTTTTCGTGTCCTTTCGATAAAGTACGGACCAATACTCTGGCCCTCTGGTTTCCACCTGGACCTGTTGATTGCGCATCATCACCAAGGAGGTCAGGGAATCAAAACTCAGGTGCCGCGGGGAATTGTTGAAATTGAAATTGAAAGGCTGAGCTTTGGTGATTGTTTTAAAGGCATGGGGAAGCGGTCGTCGAGAGAGAGCGTGAGAGAGCCTGAGAGAAAGAGAGTGAGCGTGAGCGTGAGCATGAGAGCAAGTGTGAGAGAAAGACAAATGAGCGAGAGGGATGACAGCGGGAGGGTAGAGAGCGACAGAGAAAGAGAGAGAGAGAGAGAGCGCCTAAGCGAGAGGATATGAGAGAGCAAGAGACGAAGGAGAGAGATAGCTAGAGGGAGAGACAGCATGAGCATGAGAACCAGAGTGAGAGCGATCCCGACAGGTAGAAAGCAAAGAGCAAGAGCTCGAGAAGGATATAGAGCGAGAGAGAGAGAGAGAGAGAGAGAGAGAGAGAGAGAGATCGGCGTTAATGGGCCGGTCCCTATTCCCGTATTTTCGAAATTTCCGCACACCACCAAAACACCATGGTTTTCTGGTGGCCAACGAGCACAAGAAGTTGTCCCCACCCCTCCCCAACCAACACCCCCTAGTTTTCTCAGTCCCTTTAATGATACCCCGACATCGACACCAGTGAACATTAGGCTCCTACAGACAGACAGCCGGAAAAACCGTACTTTCCGCTTTCCGCCCCAGGGGACCTTTAATTGGGCCTCGGGTTTTGGACTTTTGCCAAAAAAACACACAAAAAACAAATGGCGCTCTAATGGCAGGTGGGTGGTTGAGGGTTGATAATTGGTAGGGGTTGAAATCGAAAGTATAGACAGTTAACCCGGGCAAAAGTGCGACGGAATCGAAAATCAAGAAATCTTGTACGGTAGATCAGGGCGCATTTTCGGGTTACTTTACGGTACGGCTGGGAGTGAGAATGGGATACTGTAGTTTGGGTGTAATATGGGGGCGCTGGGATCCGGAAAGTGCTACCTGGAGTTCCGGCGCGGCTTAGCGTGTGGTCGTACTTGTTGTCCCGGTTGGGTAAATCCGTGATTTCTAAGCAATGTACCGGTTAGAATACGGTAGGTGTGTCGTATTTGAGGATATTCCGGAATTTCGAGGATTTTGCAAAACTGCTGTCATTACATTAATTTTTTGCAGGTGTACGAAGGGCTCCAGGTTACGTTATTCCGTTTTCCGCGGTCTAATTCAGGAGCACACCAAGCCATACACTCACCAGCCCGATTTCTCGGAAACGTGGCGATTCCAGAAAACCCCCGCCCTCACCGACCCGTCATTTGGATTGGGGTGGACCAGAGAACCGAGCCGTGATAACGGGAAGCGATAATTCCTCCAGTCTTTTGGGTCCCGGATCGAAAGTTTAGGAAAACAGAGTGCATTTATCAGAAATGGGAGAGAGGGAGAGAGAGAGAGGGAGAGAGAGAGAGAGAGATAGCGAGAGAGTGAGAGCTATGCCGACGAAGAGTAAGAGAGCGAGAGAGTTCGAGCGAGAGGAAGAACGAGAGAGAGAGCGAGAGAGAGCGAGAGCGAGAGAGCTAGAGAATGTGTAGAAATAAACCCCGAAATCAACTTCTGTCACCTGATTTAAACCTAATTTTCTGTATTTCTGCAGCCAGTGAACCCTGGTTTTTCCGCGCCTTTCCAAAGAACAGCTACCGGATTCTCGTCCATTTTCAGGTGCCACTCCCCGCCTGTGACCCTCCCAAAAAGCAATAAACCAAAATCTGCTGAAACCAATAAGCCGTCCGGGCCCCGGGATTCCGTTTCACACCTAATTACGATGGGTCAGAAAGGATGCAAAAAAGGGATTTCAGCCGGATTAGCAGGGTCGGCAGCAGCAAAAAATTATAAGCTTTTTTCAGCAAGTTTTTCCGTGTGTTCTGGTGCAAAAATGAGAGATTTTACGGGGAATTTGGGGTGAAAAAGAGGAGCACCCCGGAAAATTGGCACTTTTTGAGGAATTTGGGGGATTGGCCTCTGCTTATTAATGGACGAACTTTTCGTACGGTCCAATTACGGTAAGTGAGGGGTACGAAATAATAATCAAAAATTGGGATTTTGGGCCGGGGGTGGAGCAGCAGATTTCCGCCTTAATTACGCCCCATTTCCGCGCGATTTGAGCGGCTAATCGCCTCATCTTTTAAACAGCAAATTGTAAAAAAAAATTGCATGGATAGGGATTGGAAGTTTTTGCAGAATAAAAAGGTAAACAACTCCGTAATTTTCAGCTGAATGAAATTTGAAAATTAACAAGCTACAATGTTGAAGCAATAAAAAACCCAGACAATTAAAAGGCAAGCTAGCAGAGATTCTTGAGAGCTTTTTGCTCAAAAGACCGAAATTTGGAGTAGGCAAGCTAGCAGAGACGCTTTTGAAATGAGTCAGGGGTCATCTAGCAGAGATTCTTTGGGAATTTTCGAACCGGCCTTGCATAATTTTGTATCCCGGAGGCCAGCTAGCAGAGCTTCTTTGGGAATTTTCGAACGGCCTTGCATCATTTTTTATCCCGGAGGCCAGGTAGCAGAGGTACTTGGGGAATCGTTTAGTGAGCTTTTAAACACTTTAGCTAGCAGAGAGATTCTTTAGGTAATTTTAAGAATTACCCAAAATCATTTCCCAAATAAATAAAAAGAGGATTCTTCGACCCCTCCCAACACCTAAAAAACGATTTCCAGGGCAAAACCTGATTACGGGTCCCGCGTTAGTCGGCGGCGGCTTATCGAAGTCGGGTTGCTATTTTTGTGGTCAAAAATCGGCAGGCAGGATTCGGGAGGCTAGACTATAGAGAGAGAGAGATTTTGCAGTTTTGCCAAGCCTGAGTAAGTTTACATCGAAGCCTGGCTAAGCGAAGCCTAAGCCCAAGCCTATAAGCCTAAGCCTAAACCTAATCCTAAGCCAAATTTCAATCCGAATCCAAAATCTGGGACGGAGGGCTCGATTTATATAGATGAAATGAGCACGAGCGCTGGGGAGAATGAATAGGATCATGGGAAAGCGGAAATGGGAAGTGGGAAATGAAAATGTTGAATAATAAAGTTTAAAATTAACAAAGGGAATTTGAAATTGAATAACCCCTGGGGGATCGACGATTAAAAGACCAGGAAGTTGGTTGCCAGTCAGCCAGCCAGTGGTTGGTCTTGTGATGTTCACACCCATGCCAACTTTTTCAACTTCAAAATTCGATTAAAAATTTGGAAATTTGGGTCCTGGAGCGAAAAGTGCGGATTAACGAGGAGATCCGCTTCAAAACGTCGCTAATCGTTTAAAAGAAAAATTCCGAAAACAGGTTCAAGATGTAGCGAGTATTCGCGCGGAATAACCAAAAAAAATGGAATGCAAAAAATGGACTGAAGCTACCGTATCCTCAAAGCGGAAATTTCTTTGCACTTATTTTTTAAGACGGATGAGAGGAAGAGGAGGAAGAATATTGTAAAATAGCACCCGCTTGGATTCTAAAAATCACCCCAAACTACCGTACCTGGTGCGCGCCACCATTGGCAATCTGGGCGAGCAGTGTGTGCTGGGGCAGGCCGGCGAACATTTGCATCTTTTCGCCGACGAGCATCAGGGCCGGAAAGTCGAAAATCTCCAGCTGAAAGGTGGGGGTAAAATAAAATGCAATAAAATAAATAGTATTGAAAAATTCGAGAAGAACAACGAGAAAATTCGAATATTTTGAAGGTGCAAAAATGCTATTTTGAGTTAAAAACCCGCTTTTCTACAAATTTTGCTTCCATACTAAACTTTATCGAAAAAAATAACTTAATTAGAAATTAGCAAAATTTGGTAAAATCCGGCAAATAAAAATCAACAAAAACTTATTTTTTCGCAGGTTTTCCATTTTTCGAAGTTATTTTACACCTACTCGCTGAAAAAATTTGGGTCTAAACAATTACGATATCTAATTAATGTCGTTAAAAATCGACGCTACCAAATTCGGTGAATCGCAAGACACGAAATCGTCAAATCAAGCCCAAATCCCTGTTTTCCACGCCTGATTTCATCAAATTCCCCAAGGGCCACCGCTATGATGTCCCCCTTGGACACGTGCCAAAAATACTTGATTCTGGACTTCCCGGTCTTGTTGATCTCCAGTTTTTGTGGTCCTCGCTCTGCTACAGGGTTGAAAACAGAAAACACGGCCCGACCCCCCCCCCCCCGGGGTATCATTAGTGCGCTAATTGCGTGGGCGAGAGAGGAGAGAGGGTGAGAGAGCGCGAGATAGAGAGGGAGAGAGAGAGAGAGAAAGAGAGCGAGCCAGAGTTCGAGAAAACACGACGAGCCAGAAAGGGCAAAATGGGAAAAGCAGGTGCCAATTTCAACCCGAGCCCGCCGGAAAGGGTAATTAATTATAAAACCAGGGCACGGGGTGATTTCGGAAAGTACGAGGCTGGAGGGGAGGCGGAAATTTGTAGATAGTTGTACGGTGGAATTTAAGCGTAATTTTTAAGCTCAACTCCGCTTTTTGCGAGCTTTTCCGTTAATAAATACTGCTTATATTTTGGCCAGGACAGAATAATTTCAAATCTATGAAAATGTAGACAAAGATAGAATAGGGGGGAAAAGGTTTGAATAGTATGTTTTGATGATTGTTACAGGGTATATTAAACCTAGATAGTTTTTAGTATTTATAGTGATATATATTAGTGCTAGATAGTGAAACTGATGAACTGCACTCCTAGAAGTTTCCAAGCCTCTTTTAAACCCTGAAATTGGGTCCAAGATGTACGAAAATCGAAATTTATGACTATCCTACGCCCCCATGACCCGTCGCTCTCGCACCCAAAAAATCACCAAGGTCAAAAATAGGAATTCCAGCTGCTGGCTAGTGTTCACGATCTTGGGCGAGTCATAGAACCAGGGCCCTAAACCCGTGTTGGGACCACGAAACCCACGGGAATATGCGGGTGCAGGTGGTACGAGTATGGGAACGGAATTACGCAGCTACCGTAGGGGGGTTGAAAGCGGAGAGAGAGAGAGAGAGAGAGAGCGAGAGAGTGAGAGAGAGAGAGAGCGAGAGAGAGTAAGGAGAGGGAGAGAGAGTGAGCGAGAGGGAGAGAGAGAAAGAATGAAAGACAGGGAGAAGAGAGCTATAGACAGAAACGAGCGCGAGAATGAGCGCGAGTTACAGAGCAATCCAGCAGCGATTCCGAAGGCATTAGGCCTCTGCTGTTGAGCCAGATAGCAGAGATCATTTGAGCAAGGGCGAGAGCAAGAGAGAGCGAGAGAGCACGAGAAGGCGAGCTTGAGCTACCCCTGCGCAACGCTCCTCAGTACAAATGACGCCTATCGCCGCCTGAAATCTTGGCGACCAGCTTCTTTTGGGGGAATCAGAAAGTACAAATTTTCGACCGGGATTATTTTTGGCACAGCTTGCCGCGAAGGCCTTTGCAAAGCAAGCGAGGGCCAGGTGATAACGCGCCCGGCCGCGGTCAACGATATTTTCTGATTTCGGCCTGTTCACTCTCCGGAGGCCAGGGGACCAGAAATGTTATATGTACATTGGATTTGGGTGTTAAAGGGGGGTAGTTAGAATTGACAATTTTGCGAAAGTTTTTGACTGAATATTTTTGGAATTCGGCCGGTATTCGATACCCGGATGACTAAATGGTCGACGGCCATGAAGGGAAAGCGCTCAAATGCCGACAAAGAAAATCCCGACACCCAAAATCCCGACAACCATAATCCCGACATGAGAAATCACTGTTTAAAAGGAAGTAGCATTCAGACGCGCGTCGAGAATACGTCGGGATTCTGGTTGTCGGGATTTTGGCTGTCCAGATTTTCGTTGTCGGTATTTTTGTCGAAATTATGCATTTCACAATTCTGGTTATCGGGATCTTCGATGTCGGTATTTTGGCTGTCGGTATTTTTTTGAAGGTTTTCACAATCTTGGCCTCCAGCGGTCACGCTCATTTTCTCCGAGCACAAGAATCTCTAGAATCGGAATACGTGGGGTACGGCAGATGTACCGCTAGCATCCGCCCCCCCCCCCCGCCCGTATCGCATCCGAATCGCAGCAAAAATTTCACGGTTTGCATAGGGGAGCTGAGAGCGGCCTGAGCAAATTATGAGCGGGACCGACGAGAAGCGGATGTTGCAATGGAGCCAGCGCGCGCTCCCTGGCCCTGGCTTGAATCGTATGGTTTTTGGGTGGATCGACGGTGTTTGGTGGGCTAGAGCGTAGTGTAGCGTAGTCTAGCGTAGCGTAGCGCAGTTAGACTAGGTTTCAGAGCTGTCACCGTCCCCTTAAGGGCGGGCTACTGTATTCTAACTACCGAAAATCCCAAAAAATGCTGGGAACCAACCCAAAAATGCAAAAAGGTAAGGACGTTACGGTCTATTTTGAGTTCCAAGTCCTTTAAAAATCTCGTACGCGCCCAAAAACCGCTCAAAATTCACGAAAAACCATGAAAAAATTGTGCAAAAAATACATAAACATAAAAATTTGGCATATGCAGGCTACGGAAGACTCCAAAAGACGTGACAAACGTCAAGGAAAATACGCAACTTCACGATAAAAATCCTAAAAACGCGATTTTCAAGCGGAAACAAAGCAAAACGACGCTTGCAACAAATCCCAAAAATGAAGTAGACCGAAATTACCGCATGAACATTTTTACAGGTTTTTTTGCTACGAAGAGTCGGAAAAATTCGATAAAATACGCACGATTACGGTAAAAGCCGAAAGAAAGCAATTTCCAAACAAAAACAGCAAAAAAGACTACAGTACTTTACGGAACAAAAAGCCCCGTAAAATCACGAAAATACGCAAGATTAATTAAAAAGCAAATTCACAAACCACAAAAAACAGCAAAATGCGACGCATCGAAACAATGGGCTTGGTTCGGTGGTGGTCGGGTGGGTGCTGGCGACGAGAGATTTTCCCATCTCCATTTAGAGGGTGGGTGGCGGCGGAATCGCGGCGCGCGCGGGGCTCCGGCCGGGGGGACGGGGGGCATGGACTCGTTTTGGTGAGCGAGCAGCAGATCGGCCTCCACCTCCTGCTCCTCTTTTGCGATCGCAATGAATCGACCCCCTCCACCTCTACACACCTCAAAGTCCAAGGGATCAAGGTGCTGAGTACAACTTTTTTTAGATGGAAAATTTTTTTCTAGCGGTTGATTTGGTTTTAGGTATCGTAACCGATTGCGCACTGGCGGGGAGGACGAGCGCGTTGCGTGTTGCAGACGCGTTGTGTGTCGCCGGCGCGGATCTACAGGACGAAGGACAGATACCCCAAAAAAACCCCTCTCGTGGTCCGGAGAATCGTCCGATTGCTACGATTTTGGTATCTAATGAAAGCTCTCGACGAGCTGAGCAGGTTTGTGCCCTTGGATCTCTAAATTACCAAATTTTCCGTTCGATTTTTGGAAATGTTCATGCAAAAGTTACAAATTTTTCTACAAATACTCTACTTAATCGGGGTATGACGGAATCCATGGCTTGCCCGCCCCTTTAACGGACCAGGACGGTCCTTGTAAATCAGGCGGCTTACGTGTTAGACTATTGACAAAAAGCCAACTGGTCAATGCAAAAAAAATGGGCGAGAGTGCAGAGAATTGAAGAGCAATGTAACGTCCTAACGCGGTTTCGTTCCATAAAAAAATTCAAACCTAAGGATTGGCGGTGTAGTTTGTAATCTGGCGTGAAGATCGGGGGATCAAAGCGAAAGCTTTTCGTGCGATTCGGCACGCCGATTTACGAGATAAGGAAATGCTCAAAGATCACAGTCATGTTTCGAGAGAGAGCGAGAGAGAGAGAGAGAGAGAGAGAGAGAGAGAGCGAGAGAGAGCGCAAGAAAGCTAGCGATGGGCAAACTAACAAAGATGCCTTGTGACGACTGCATTTTTAAAAATTAATTTTGGAAACAATTTAGCAGAGACCATTCCGGAGGCAAGCTGGCAAAGATTCTTTGGGGAAATTCAGGATCGGAAACCAGCAGAAATTCTAAGGGAGTTCAAATTCCGCGATGAGTCTTTGGGCAAGCTAGCAACGGTCATTTAGGAATTCCAGCGCCACCGGCAGCAAGCAGCGATAGTTGGGGAAGGCAAAGCAGCAGAGACCCTTTAGGAATTAAAATTCAATTTTCACGAATGTGGCAAGTTAGCAAAGGTCATCCAGGAATCCCGAATTCACTCCACCCGATAAAGGGCAAATCGGCAGCACCGGGAGCCCCGGCTTGCTGCCGGTTATGGCGAGGGGGGGGCGGGGTGCGGCACGGCGGGGCGGAGACCAAAATGGGCAGAGCGCCGGGGCGGTGCGGAGGGTGCAAAATAACAACCCGGGCAGAGCGGGACTGTCTGCTCGGTATCTATCGTCTTCTCTCTCTCTATCTCTCTCTCTCTCTTTCGCTCTCTCTCTCTTTCCCACCCACATCCACAACACGATAAGCCGTGGGGGGAGTGGAGGGCCGAGGGATGGCTGCGAAGAATCGAAGTATCGCATCCCGGGAGGCAGACCACTGGAACAAGGTCGAAATGGGGCAGCGGAAGGGAGGGGAGGAGAGGGAGGGAGGACTGGTCTGATGCTCAAAACTCCCTGATCGCTGGCAAATTCCGCGCTGACTGTCTCTGGTTCGCTCCCTCCCCGATATCTATCACTCTCTCGCTCTCTCTTTCTCGTACTTACTCGATTTCTGTCTCACTTTAGGTAGCATCGTGACCGATTAAAGCGAAAACATTATTGCGCGAAATTTTAAAATAAAAAAACCAAAGACCCCAACCCCAGGGAGCTCACAAAACTAGCCCGTTTTTTAATACAGTTAGCTGGGTGAGGAAACCCGAGTTGATAAGGTTTCACGCCGGGTACTAGGCAACTCACTCCAGCATACTGTAGACAGCGCTGTTGTTTGGCTACATACGTCTAATTCCAGTTGACTCGGAAGAGTTCTCTTTGCGACAAACGCTTTGGAGCAGTGCAGCACGGTGATTGATTTTTTTACAGCTTCAGAATCTGCTCGTGGCGCCGCGTCGTTTGGTGTCGAGTGGATTATCAAACAACTTCAAGGAGTTCAAGTCGGCGTCGTGGTAGGTTGTGGCAATCTTCCAAACGCCGTCGAAAGTATCAATAGCGTAACATGTTTTGACACGCGCGCCTACGGTAGCTGCTGATAATTGCGCAAAATCGAACCCAGACCACGGTGGCCATAAGCTGCCGAGAGAAGAGAAAATTAAAATTTTCCGCAAAAATCCGTACCGTCCTCGGGTTTTACTATGAACAGGGAATTGAATCATTACAATACTTTTCAAAATGATAGCTAAGAAATTTCTAGGCCTCGTAATGTGTAAAAAGTGGCAATTCGGAAGTTTCGTCGAAGTATAACCGGTTCCGGACCGGACCAATTTACAGTATTTTCGATTTTTAAGTTGAGTTGTGTTCAAAGATTTTGAGGTTTGAGTTGCCTTCACAGTTCGCTTTAATAAATTTTTATTTTGACTTGAAGCAAGCATTTGTAATCTGCAGCAAATTCCAAATTCGTTCAGTAACCAGAAAAACATCCCAACTCTCCCGGCCACGTGTCGGCATGCATGCGAGCGAGAGCAGAAGCAGGGCAAAGCCGGCAGCGGTTGTGTGTCAGCCAGTGCATGTGTGCGAAATGGCGAAAATATCGGGCAAATTCGGCGGGGGAGACGACAAGCCCGGAAGAGGGCAGAAGCATTTGAGGAGAAGAGGAGAGGATAAAGAGAAGGATGATCATCGAAACAACCAATATTCGGCACGGTACGAAATGGGGGGGGGGAGGACTGACAATACGCCGATCGCCACAATAGCCACCCAGGGGCCATTCAATCCCACACTGCACCATCCATCCATCCAAACCCCCTGGCCAGCCATTTTGGCCCTGATCTGTGCCGGGCATAATAAAAGTCAGATCGAGCTCGATATGGACAACGTATTATGAAAATTGCAGTAGCTAGGTGTAAGTGAATCTACCACGCTAAAAATTT
The DNA here is from genome assembly GCA_958295435.1 of Mesorhabditis spiculigera. Classification (NCBI taxonomy): domain Eukaryota; kingdom Metazoa; phylum Nematoda; class Chromadorea; order Rhabditida; family Rhabditidae; genus Mesorhabditis; species Mesorhabditis spiculigera. The sequence continues at coordinate 723,493 of CATQJA010002702.1, read as the reverse complement.
GAAAATGGATCTGACAGAAAGGGCTAAATAGAAAAAGAGCGATATCAATATCGGCGATAGAGACAGAGCGAGGGAGAGAGAGAGAGAGAGAGAGAGATAGAGAGATAGAGAGAGAGGGGGAGAGAGAGAGAGAGAACGTGAAGGAGAGTGAGACGGAGCGAGGGAGAGAGAGAGAGGGACGAGGGAGATACGGAAAGACAGAGAGAGCGAAGAAGAGCGCGAGAGACAGCGTGAGCGCCAGGTAGTAAAGCGCCCTATTGCTACAGTAATCCACCGTACTACCAGGGCTACGTTAATTTGGTCGCATGATAGGACCGCATAATACACGAAGATCAATCATCTCTGCACGAATTCGTTGCGTTGCAACGTCCCACATGCGGCAGAATCTGGATATAGCCCTGACCTGCAAAAGCAATTTTCGTGTCTTGTACGTCAGGTGCAAGTTTCGTTAAAGGTGCTAAAAAGCGGCCAAATCGACACTGGCTCCCGCTAGCTATGGTCCTCGTCGTTTTTGTGTGTATTTTGTCGTACCACGTGGTTGTCGGTACCTAAATACGCAGAACCGAGGCATCTAGAATCGACCCCATCTGTCGGCCGGGAGTAGTCAGGCAAGCCTTATACGTTTTTGGTCTGTCGCGCAGCTGTCGGTATAAGATATCCATTGTCTGCGTTGCTAGTCCCTTTAAGGCGTAAAAAAAGGCGTTCAAGGTTCGAACCTGTCGGTGCCGGTCTGACTTCCCCGCGAGTCAATATTTACCATTTTAGTATGCAACCCCGCGGGGGGGGAGTCACGCTTTTTAGGAGTGATATTTAAGTCGCGGGGCAGCAGCTGGGTGGACAGTTCAGGCTCAGGGTGGAAAAGCTGGGGCTCAATTTTGTCTCCCAGCCGAAATGTGCATTACATAAGTTTTTTGATGAATTCAATATCACGTGGAATGCGTAGAACTCCATAAAAACGATAAATTTCCTCAAGAATCAATGCAAGCCTGTCCTGTGATTTTTTCGAAACAGCTGTCGCTTTGAAGTAAATTAGCTTGACTACTTCCTGCGGCCCAAATTTTTGCAACCAGTAATACAGTTTTGTTGGCGTTTGAAGCCCTGTGAAAGCCAAAAAAAAAGCCGCGGTGTCCCATTCCACGGTTTGCCTATCGACATTCGATTCTTGCCGCCGATCTCAGCAACGGTGAATCAGAAAAGCGACGTTGATATTTGGTCCCCTCCGATGAAGCGGGAGTGGAAGATCAACAGTTCAGGAAATCAGAATTTTGTTTTTAAAACCCGAAGATAGCCATAAAATCGGTCATCGGCAGAGCATAGGGTGACTGGTTGGCATTGTGCCATTTGTAGCTAAGGTACGATCTACACGATGCCCCCTTATCGTTTCAATACGACCAAGCTACCGTACCTTGCTAACAATCCAGGTAGTACGGTAGTGGGCTTACCGTAGCGCGCACCCGATCCCTAAATTGCGCCCGAGCCTCTGCAAACGGGCCGATGAAACGGAGCCCCGCAATGGGGGGATTTACCGGGGTCGAAACTGGTGTGGGTGCCGAGTACCGCCGACCTACGTCATAATGAAACCGGGAAATTTTTTGAACGATTTGGGGAGGTTTGAACAAATTTGCACTCTTCCAAGCTTAGGGATTAGATGTTAAGGCGGTCGACAGGTCCGCTACGGTACGCTACCGTATCGTATTTGCAAACATGGTACAAAAGCACGATCTCTATCTCTCTCGCTTTCTTTCTCTCACTCACTTTCTTTCTTTCTCTCTCTCTCTCTCTCTCTCTCTCTCTCTCGCTCTCTCTCTCCCGGAATTTCCGGTCGTTCATTTGGAGGTAGCAAATTCCCTAGGTCCAAACGATGAGACAACGGGCTCAAAAGCTAAACCACGAAAAGCTGTACAAACGGATCGACTCCCCCGTAACGGAGTTTTTTTTCGGATTTCCACACATTTTCCTCCACGAATTCGGCGATCATGCGGCAAATATGGGAATTTAGTGGGGATCCGGGAAGCACTGCTCGTCAGGTGATGATCGGTGGATGTGTGGTGCTATTAGATCGCGCCCTATAGGAAAAACGTAATCTCCTAGCCTTAAAGGGTTCGGCAAGGCAAACTATCGGAGTCCTTTTAACTTGAATAGAAAAAGGAAGGAGAAGAAGAAATGGAAAGATATGCAGAGCGACAGAGAGTGAAGGAAAGAGCGCGAGAGAAAGAGAGAGATAGCGAGATAGAGATAGGGATAGAGAGAAGGACAGATAGAGAGAGAGAGAAAGAGAGAGAGAGAGAGAAAGCGCAACGAAGAGAGGTTTAAAGGAGCCAGAAAGTCAAACTATCGATTTGCCGCAAGCTTTTTGGCATAGATCCAAAGCCGAAACCAAGGCTAATTAGCATTTTCTTCAAGTTTTACTAGGGTAAACTCAATCGTTGCCTTACCAATCCCTTTAAAAGGTCAGGCAATTGAAAATACGATCATCGATCCCCCGCGCCCGATTCCTTGATGCCTCAATTTCACAGAAACTAGCCGCGTGTTTCAGTCCGGAAATTCCAGCGTCTGCCCGGCTCTTCCGCGTCACAACAGAAAACAGCACGAAACATCACCCGGACGATGGGGGCGAGACTTCCTCCTCCGTTCTGGGCAGATCCTTATCCCAACCCCCAGGCAGTTCCGCATCTGACCGCCGGCCGTTTTTAGCGAGTTTGGCTTGGGAAAGGGGGGTTTTTTGAGTACGGAAAGTGCCGGTTTGCGCTTGGCTTCTGCGGGCACACCCTGCCCTCGCCGATCAGGATGAGTGAGCTCGGGTCCGGGGAACGGTTTGTGGTGCTTCCTGGAATGGCAAGTTCGTGCTTTTGGGTAGCTTTCGACCGGGGGTTTTGCCATCCTCCTATCCGGTTGTGCCCCCTTCTCACCTCCACGGCCTAGGGATGCGGAAGTTCCCAGGCTTCTGATCTTCGCGCGGATGGTGGGTTGAGGAGGATGTTCCTTACCGAAAAATGTGGGGGTTTAGATGCTTTAATTTTAATGCATTTTCGTGTAGATTTTAAGTATCTTAAATTCTTGATTTCCTGAATTTTGACAAAGAGATATTGCTAGTCTGCCTCGAGTTATCGTATTTCATGATCCCGGCGATTCGAGAGGGACAATGCTGGTTAGTGAGAGAGAGAGAGAGAGAGAGAGAGAGAGAGAGAGAGAGCGAGCGAGCGAGCGAGAGAGAGAAATCGAGAGAAATCGAGCAGGGAGAGCGAGAGAGCGAGAGAGTGAGAGGGAGTGAGAGAGTTCCAGGCTGACGGTAACTCTTGAAATTTCTTCCCGCCCAAATTTTCGGCCTTGAAGACCAGAAAAAGTTCGCCACGTTTTTTTGGAAGCGGATCTGGCACCGTCAGGTGTAATGCCGAAGTACTTTCTAGTAGTTTTTTTACTTGCTATTCTAGCCTAGCATATGCCTTGCTTCAAGGCCAGTACAGCCCAGCTTCAGCCAAGCTTCATCCTAAGTTCGTCGTCTGTCAGTGCGCTTTTGTGCCCCTAGCTTGATCAACCAGCCATTGAGGAAGTTCTAATTGTTAGATATCATTCCGGTTTGGCAGAGGAAGTGTGGCACCCGGAGATGGCACGGCTTCCTCGTCATTGTCAGCATTTGGGAGGTGAAAAGTTCGTCGCCTGGGGTGATATGTAAAATAGAAATGCTTCTAAGGCAATTAACGTACGAAAAGAAAAATTTTGCGTAAGTTACGTAAGTCTACGCCTCGCGTCAATCGATTGTTATTTGATGCCAGTGACCTTTATGGATTTCAAATGCAGATTTTTCGACAGTCATCATTATTAAAGGCATCGCGATGGCTTCGAGGCAGCCCCCAAAACCTACCTTTCCATACCGTAATGGGTACGCAGCAGTACTCCCTGACGGTAGCCAAGACTGCGCGTCGCATGTGGCGGTACGGCCGTATCCAGAGCACCCAAAAAAAATTCGTTGTAGTGTCTGTTGCCAATCTGCTAATAGCTTGCAGAAGCAGGTTATGAAATAAATATTGCCGTCGATTTCCGCTTTAAGCTCACCTTCAAGCCTAAATTTTAGCCGTCCCAAAAGCATCAAACACCGCCAAAAGTGGCCCAATTTTCCTGCTTTCCGAAAAACATTTACTATTGCCCTTGACGAACGTGTGCCCAAAAAATGTTTCGAACCTATAGACAACGACAATATTGGCGTGGTGGGTGAGCTCTGCCTGGATGGATAGATGGTCGCGCAGTGGGGAGCATGAGCAGTGAAACATCGAAACAGACTGCAAAGGAGCGGGTTCGGGGAGGGGGAGATGGCCGAAAGATCGACGTCGTCACGGGACCGTTTATGGTGGGGTACGGTAGGGGAGCAGGGGGTCCCCTGATCCGGCTACACGTTGCCACAAATTCCGGTCTATGGAGATGGAGGGAAACATGGCGGGGGGGGGGGGTCGGCAACAAAATGGCGGAGGGTAGCGTTTCGTACTCTAGGGAAGGGCTAAAAATCAGGATAAGCCCGAACTTCAAAAGCTTTTCGACCCTTGGCAGCCACTGGGTCTCGACACCTACCGTAACGCCAAGCACGTTTAACCATGGAGCCTGGAGCGCGGCTTCCAAGCAAGAAAATCTGAAAAAAATTTCTCTTAATTATAAATTTGAAAATTTTTACCTCTTTGACCATTCCTCATACATTTTTGGCCAATAAGTCGAAAATATTCAGATTTTCGAAAAGTTTTGTTATGCTTTATAGCTATAAAATCTGCGTACAGGCTTTTCGACTACAAATGGCCGATTTTGACCAACATAACGACTTTTTCAAAAAAATTTTTTGAGTTTTTAGATGATATTTTACAAAAACCACTTTTAATAGAATTCCTAATGATTTACTAGACACTTCTAGACTTTTTCTGTCCCCCCTCCCCGATAATGCAACAGAACCTCCATTTCTAATTTTTCAAAATCCTGCAGCAAGTTATCAGATTGGCACTACGATTTGTGATCATAATGTCGAAAACCTCAGTGTCGAAATTTCACAATGTCAAAATTTCATAATGTCGAAATTCGGCATTTCAGAAATTCTAATTGTTTTGCATACGATTCGAAGGCTTTTCCGGGAAAAATAGCCAATGTAAATTTCGACATGGATGTCGGGATTTTGAAAGAAACCCTGCCAACACTTGCCAAACTTTATGACATCAAGCCTTCCACGACACACGTTTGCCTCTCCTAGCCCTAAAATGCTCATATCCCCCCCGCGGCGCGTCACGGCAATAACACCCGGACAAAGCTCTCCCGATGCTCCCCAGCAGCTAGAGGGCAAGCCCGAAATTGGCGAAGTACACCCGCCACCTATCCCCGTTTCGATGCTCACGATGAGCACAATAAACTGTGCCGTGCTGTCGTTGGTTTGGCGTTTGTGTGCGGGGCGATACTTTGGTGTTGATCGCTGGGTGCACGGATGATCGGCTGATCCGCAAGCCACCGACCTACGCCACGGCCTCCGCTCCTTCACGGGGAGCAACAGCGAAATGTGCTCCGCGGAAAGGGAGAAAATGTGAGAAACCTTGCCCTCCTAAAGGAAGACATCATCACAACGGTGCGGGAAACCGGGTTTTTCTAAGTTTTCGCGATGACCGGCGAAAACCGACAAAAAATTTGGCTGCGGACCAATGAAAAAGTAACACAACTTTTATTAAGCTATTAAACACCCTGCTAATCGATAATCGAAGGCTGCCGAACCTATCTTTATATTAAAAAACTTTAGCGTCATCAATGTTATAAAATCTGCGGTTCTTTCGCATTATCGGGGGGAGGGGGATTTTTCATATCAGTCTAGAAATTCCAAATTCCTAGGAACTAATAGTAAACATTTTAATAATGCTTTCAGTAAAATATAACTCGACTTCAACTAGAAAAACCGCCTAAAAGACTCTTAGAATAGTTTTGAAATCGAATGTTGGTAAAAAATTGGACCTTTTTGGTCGAAAGATTATCTTTTTTGTGTTTTCGTGGTAAAAATTTGTAAAGTTTTTTTACGTTGGGACCAGTCAAATACAGCTTACCAACACTTCCGCTGTTTATGGTTGACAAATTGGAAAAATTATAAAAAGAGTTTACAAGGCACGACGATTTCTTTGACCTTTTGTACTCTATGGGAATCCAAAGGCGTTCAGTCATCATTACATTTATTGAACTTCAAAAACTTTGAAGCGATGATATTTTGATTTTTCGTAGCCGATCACGCGTACCATTAGTGCGTACATCAGAGCTTGCGCGTATGGATCGATCGACTCGATTCGGGAGCGCAGTTTATCATGCGTATCATCGATTCGCTCCCGAATCGAGTCGATCGATCGATACGCGCAAGCTCTGATCAGATACATCAGCTGATGATTCGATTCGCGATTTCCGATTTCATTTTTTCGGTAACTCTATGTCGCGTTTCCTTTTTCGTTTTTTTTTCTGTGATGTTTTTGTAACGAATTCCATTCACTACTCCGATTTTCACGATGCCGCATTTTAGTTTTGTCGAATTCCTTGCGCGATTCAGCTACAGAAACCGTCTCATAAGATATTATCTATCCACTCACTTTTGGCATGTATTGAAAAAGATAGAATAGGTATCGGCAAATGAATCCTTTGTGCCACCCTTCAAATACGATCCAGCCGCGGGACCATGACAGTTCGGCAACGACGTTTGAGCAAATCGGGAAAAACGACATTTGAGCAACTGCGACTTTTAAGCAAACACAGGAAAACGACGTTTGAGCAACTTTCGTAAGAAAAAAAAGAAAATGCATGTAAAATAGCCGTTTTCATCGCTTTTTCTTAGTTTTAAAAATACTTTGTGCTAACTAAAGCCTTCTAAAGCCTTCTAAAGCCTAAATCATACCCCGGATCGGCCGTGTTTCACAGGGAATGTATTTCTTTCAGCTAATTAGCCTTGAATGTCCTGAAGACTCTAGTTTTTGAAGGTTTTGTGCTTCTGTATGGCGTTTTTTTTTGTCGGAATACGTAAAGAAACAAGTTTATAATATCAGGAAAGTAAACGTAGGAGTCGAACCTGGGTTTTGACCTGAAATTTCCAACAAATCGTCAATAAAATCCATGTTTTGATTCGTTTTCTTTTCCAAATGCCATTTTATCAAACATGTGGATGCATCTGAGCTATAAATGGTACCGAAAAACCAACAATAAAGAGAAAACCGGATAAAACTACCTTTCTGAGTGAATGCACACAAAGTGGCATCAAAAGGGAACCACGGCGCGAAAGTCGGCCAACCCGGGGTATAATTTAGGCTTTAGAAGACTTTAGTTAGCACAAAGTATTTTTAAAACTAAGAAAAAAGCTATGAAAACGGCTATTTTACATGCATTTTCTTTTTTTTCTTACGAAAGTTGCTCAAACGTCGTTTTCGTGTGTTTGCTTAAAAGTCGCAGTTGCTCAAACGTCGTTTTTCCCGATTTGCTTAAACGTCGTTGCTCAACTGTCATGGTCCCCCAGCCGCGGCTCTTTCGCGAGCGCGCCACGGGGCAGCGTTCAAACCGAGCTACCCCCACGCATAATCGGTTGCCTGACCATCTAACACTGTCGAATTGAAGAAACTACCGCTTATTTGGGCTTTTAGAGCTTGGAAATAGCTGTATTTAGGCTAACAGGCTTTGAAATTCGCTTAACTGCTCGCGCTGTAACAATAACTAGAACTCTCTGATTGAATTTGCTCTCATCTAGACATCTTCTAGGCCTAATTTCCCTATGCTATCAGGCTTTGAAATTCGTGCAGCAATTGACGCTCTGCAAACTTTAGCTACTATAAAACTCTCCCATTTTGGCTAAAATACAACCTAGATGCCTTTTCCATCTAGTTTTTTTGAACTTTTGTTCGTTGATTTCTTTTGTTCTTTTCCTGTTTGTTGATCCCCCTGATTTCCTTCTTGTTCTCGAGAGTTTGCGCTTATTTTCGACGCCAACATCTTTTCATTTTCATTCTTTTCAGATGACCACCACCGAGGGGAAGCCACGCCCGATCCGGCGTGGTCGCGTCTACCTCTCCGAAGAGCAGCGCCTCTGCATGAACGGCGAGCTGGTGCACACGACAAAAGGGCTGAAGCGCCGCTCGCAAGTTCGCCCCGCTGATCTGCTGGTGAGCTTCTTTATCGTTTCGCGTAGAGAAAATTTACTGATGGGCGCTGCCTAGCAAGTGGTTTTTCTTGTCGAAGTCTGTAATTCCAGGATGATACCGTCTTCTCCGACACGACCATGGCCGCTCGCAAATCGCTCGGAGCCGTTTCAACCAAGTCTGCCGTTGAAGACAAGGAAAATACCTTCGAAACGAGCGCCCTCGATGCCGATGAGATTCGCCGAATTCGACAGGAAAACGCGCGCCGCTGGGCAGAGGTAAAAATCATGGTTCTCTTGTGTATTTTATGTTGCTTTTAGGAAGAGCAAAATCTCGGCGGCCCATTCAACATTTTCCGCGACAAGATGCCGGTCGGGCCCGAGCGAATCGCGAAGGACGAATCTGGGTCCGAATGGTCGTCGGACAACGAGACTGCAGCCGAGGAGGATATGAAAGATGAGACGCCGATCACCGACGGAGAACGGACGCCTCGTGCTCAGAAGCTCCCGGATGAGGGCATCGAGGTGACGCCGATCGCGAAGGGTAATTTTTATTATGGTTTTTGTGCCTGCGCTTTATCGGTGGTTACTATCTTTTGCGTAGCGTCAAAATTTTCTCATAAATCGGGGAAATTGTTTCTAAGTCGTGTCCTATTATTCCTAAACGTAAAAACTTTGCAAATATTTATTGAAAAATATGAAAAAATAGATTTGTCACTCAGAATGGCCATTTCCATCTAAATATCTACTGATCAAAAAAACGGTGCAAATTTTTCATATCCTTACCACCTAAAATTTAGTTGCATTTTATTCAGAGGTATTGAAATACTTACTTTTAAGTAGCTAGTCCTTTCTGGGCTTGGGAAAATCCCCCCTTCCCCGATAATGCGAGGGTGCCGTAGTTTTTATCGAAAATTTCTTTACGTATCATTTGCAGCTAGTCAACAACCGAGCCAATCTACGCCAAAAAGCCACCGCCCACCCGAACTGCTCGACATGGACTTTTCGAAGATTGAGGCTGATGGCAACTACAGCCGCTTCTACGTCTCCCAGACTTCGATCGATTTCCGGCGCAGCCGCGCATCCGTTTCCATCAGGGTCCGCTCGGAGCAGCAGGGGATTGAGGAGGAGGAGCCTATGGAGGTGCGAATGATTTAATTTCCCGTTTCATACCTATTTTTAGGTCGACACCACGGCCTACCATCAAAAGTCGATGGGACAGAAGCAGTTGCAGCAGGAGCAGGAAGAGGAGAAGGAGGAGGAGGTCGTTGAAGCTCCTGAAGAGAACAAGCCGTCGGTCGTCATCTCGCAGCAGCCTCGTCTCACCAGCAACCCGCTGCGTCCAAGCTTCAACATTCGCAAGACGCTCGACCCGAAGATTCACAACAGGAAGACGTTCGCTCCGCCGGCCATCGTGTTCCCGCCACCACGTGCTCTCGCCCAAATCGAAACGCCTCTTTCTCCATCGCCGATTGCCATTTCTCCGTGAGTTTGTTTGAAATATGCATTAGTCAGGTGCCGTTAGGGTTATATTTGTGGAAATTTGGGATTTTCAAAACGTATTTTTGTTTTTATTTATTTTTCCGCTTTCAGCACGCCACTTCGCAAGCCCGTGACACCGGCCGTCCAAAAACAAGCCCAGCACCATGGCGAGCCGATGAGCCCGTCGAGCGGCTCGGACTCGGGCCTCCCGAATGTGCGTCTACAAAACACGCCGGGCCGTGCACCGCGTCAAGAAGTGTTCGAGCGGCTGGCTACGCCGAAGCACCGCGTCTGCCATCGTGATCACGAGAGGACCAATTCAGCCGAAAGCCCGGTCGTCGCCGTTCGCCAATCAACGCCGAAGGCTAACAAAAATGGTACGTTTTTTGGAAAGTTAATTGGGTTCTGTTGTGTTAGCGGGGGCGGGAAATCTGACTTTTGATTATTCTCTCCTATGCTTCTTATAAGTAATGTAAGGTTTTTTATCGAAAAAAGCTTCAAATATGCCGAATGTTTCCATGAAATTGTAATTTCTGGGTTGAAAATTCATCTAAACATCAAAAATTTGATTTTTGAGTTTTTTTTTTATATCTGGCATTCGTAAGCTACTAAAAATTCAATAGAAAGTAGGTTTTTGATTGCGCGGAATAAAATACGCTAGTCCCCCCGCTAACGAACCAGAACCGTCGCCTGCACGTTGAAATTCGGGTTTTGATAGTTTTTCTTCCCTCTTAGATGACTTTCTTTTCAGTTCGCAGCCTCTTCCACGCCGTGCTCCAAAAGACTGTCAAGCGAGCCAAGGCGCGACTCCCGGTCCCTGGACCGTCCGGCATTGCTGATGTTCCCCTACCTAAAGTCGTCAAAGCCGAGGTGAAACCTATCGAGGCGTCCGTGCCGCTCGCCAAGGATGAAGCGCGTTCCTCGACTTCCCGCCCCAGCACGTCAAGCTCGTCCGACGAGGTCATCCAGCACACGAGGCGCTCCTCGTCAATGGGAGCCGCCGGTCACCGATCTTCGATGGCCGGAGGTAATTTTTTGTTATATATCCTATTTTTCAATTCTATTTTACTAAATTGCCTTCAGGACGCCTAGAAGAAGTTCCTTTTTTCTAGTTCACTAGCCAAAGTTTCCAAAATCTCTCAAATGCCACCATTCAGGTTTCGACGATCTCGACGACAGCGAGGAGGACAAGCCGATGTACGTGCCGCCACGCCGCGCAGCACGTGTCGAAGATCTGGATACAACTTCCGAGGAGCCAGGCACCCCAGACGCCAACGCCACCTACGTGCCGTGCTCGTTGACGGCCCGCCGCGCGCCCCGTCCCACCAAGCAGGCCCCGGAAACGCTCGTCGTTGTGCCGCCGAAAATTGGTGAGTTTGTTTTGGAATCTCCATTGAATCACCTAAACAAATTATATCCTTTTTTTTAGTTTACGCTGCGGAGGCTGAAGGAGCGACGGGGCGCCCGCGCCGGAACCGTGTACCCCCGCTGCGCCGCTGGCTGGGCGAAGAGGCCATCTATGAGGCGAGCCCGGGAGGGGTGAGTTTTTTAAAGTTTTAAAAGTGTTCTAGTTCCTTAGCCGGGGGTGTCAGATAGCTTCCTTTTTTTGGCCGAGGCTTCTTATTAATAAACTGATGCCATTTTATGAGGTTTTTATTAGCTTTTGATTACTAAAAAGGTGTAAAAATTTTTCTAGAAGGTTGAGATTACACTTTTTGAGCATTTCCAGACTTGTTGTGACGAAATGAGCAGCTTTTTTACTTTTGTTTTCTAAAAAGTGTGTAGAATCCTATTAAAGGTATTTATATTCATTACCAGGCGCCTAGGCGACCAGTAGGCAACCGACAACAAAACTGGCTTTCTAAATTAGTTAAATAGTTTTAAAACTACACTGGTGGACATAATTTTAACGGCACCCAGATTTTTCGAAAATTCTCGATGGTGGAATTGTTTCGAGAAAAGGGTTCTATTGAAGAAAGTTGCCGTATTCCATTACAATACGTTACCCCACAACCGTTTTTCCATTCCAGGCCGATAAATTTTTTTACGAAGACTTTCGTGAAAAAAGCACATTGGCCGGCGGCCATAATTATAACGGCACTCCCCGGAAAAAAATCTTAAAATTCGGTAAATTGATAGCAATTAGCTAAAAACGATACCAATAACCTTTGGCTCCCCAATTTGGCTGAAACGGACGGAAGAGACCGCTCTCCAGGTCCAGAGCAGGTCTCTTAAGCAACTTTTAGCCTGACTTGTTCCGGTCGTCAGAAAATCGTCTGCTCGAGCTCTCTACGCTCCGTTCCAGGGTTGGAACGTGTGTCCCAAGGAGCCCAAAGCATGTTCGACCATGCTCGAGTTAAATCAGCAGGCTTGCCAAGCCAGCACTTCGCTTCCAAGCTTTTAGAATGCACCCAGGGATCGCCTGGCTCGAGTAATCGAGGCTTGTTCCCGTTAGAAAAATTAATTTTCCGTTTAACTTTCTTCCGATTCCGTCTCACATATCGAAGAACTCCATCGCCTAACTGATTACGACAAGTTGAAACAAAGCATTCTGAAAAATCGAGTCCAATTCGATCTGAGCAGCTTGACAGCGGACTGAATAAGCAATCGCTATCCTTAACGAGTTTGGAAACGCTCCAGATCGGTTCACCGTCGCGTAGAAATTGTTAGAGCAATGGATGGCACACATTCTCGCACCAGAAAATGCCAGAAGTTGCCAGAAGCCTCCTGGTTTCCAGGAAAAAATTTCATGGCGGTGGCGTCAGTGCGGGACGAGCCTTTTTCATGACAATCCTTGTGATTTAGCCAATTCGGATACAATAATGAGTTAAGCGAATGAGTACGTCGATGGGCGAGACAGAATCGGTAGAAGGGCAAACCGGAAAATTAATTTTTCTAACGGGAACAAGCCTCGATTACTCGAGCCAGGCGATCCCTGGGTGCATTCTAAAAGCTTGGAAGCGAAGTGCTGGCTTGGCAAGCCTGCTGATTTAACTCGAGCATGGTCGAACATGCTTTGGGCTCCTTGGGACACACGTTCCAACCCTGGAACGGAGCGTAGAGAGCTCGAGCAGACGATTTTCTGACGACCGGAACAAGTCAGGCTAAAAGTTGCTTAAGAGACCTGCTCTGGACCTGGAGAGCGGTCTCTTCCGTCCGTTTCAGCCAAATTGGGGAGCCAAAAGTTATTGGAATCGTTTTTAGCTAATTGCTATCAATTACCGAATTTTAAGAATTTTTTCCGGGGAGTGCCGTTATAATTATGGCCGCCGGCCAAAGTGCTTTTTTCACGAAAGTCTTCGTAAAAATTCTCGGCCTGGTGGAAACGGTTGTGGGTAACGTATTGTAATGGATACGGCCTTTCTTCAATAGAACCCTTTTCTCGAAACAATTCCACCATCGAGAATTTTCGAAAAATCTGGGTGCCGTTAAAATTACGTCCACCAGTGTATTTTGACGCTCCCGTATTAATTTGTGCAATTTCAGAAGAACCGCCAGCTCGTCGGCGTCAAGGAGGCGGTGATCCGCCAAAAGGATCTCGTCAAGAACATGGCCGCCGACGCCGGCCAAGCCATGGCCAACCGCGACCGGGCCCGCGTCCTCCGCAAGAACGCCGGCGCGCGACGTGCCCGCATCGAGAGCGATGATGAAGACTAAATTACTGAAGACGGCTAGAAATTGTGTTCTCCTATATGCCTTTTGTTCTATGTTTGTAATGTTGATGCTTTTACGTCTGTACATGTGAATTCCAAATAAATTTGATTGCCACCGGCGCGGCTTGAACATGGAATTGGCATTGGGAAGCGTTGTTATTTGGAGTATTGGATTATTTTGCGAACTTGAGAGTGATGATATGTGGTTCAGTTTGAAAACGAAGTTTTTAATGCAGTTTACTGACGACCAAAAGTTCATTGGGTTGCATGTTTTTAGAGAAACTCCCTGCACTCCTTGAAGTCATCGGTTGGCTTGGTTTTTGCGCATTTTGCGTTGCGTCAAAGCGTGCCGGGGGGCCTAGCCGTCCAAAAGGGTCGATTTTGGCGATACAATTTCTATAAATTAGCAATTAGCAAACTTTTGCACGTTTCGCACGCTAGCAAGGAGCAGTTTTTCTCTTCTTTTTTGCCGTTTTTTAATGTGTCATAGCTCATTTGGTAGGGCTTGAAATTCTGAGGAAATCCCATCTTTCAAAATTGCTGGAAATATCGTCTATATTCTACTTATTCCATAATTCGCTGCAGACATGCGTTGCAAAATTAGATCTACCCCTTTTTCCAGGCCCCATGGACCTGCGGGTGAAGCTGCAGAAAGCCGTCGACAGCGTGGAGAGCTTCTTTTCGGCGTTAAGATGTAATAAATGGTAGGTGGAGCGCGATGTTGAAAAATCACCCTAATTTAGTATGGGCGGGTTTCGAGACGATGAGCAGCCGCAGTACAAATACTTGGGCACGTGCAAGCATATTTTCTGCAGGTTAGGCTTTTATTGAGAAGTCTAGGGAATTTTTCAGTGATTGCGTGGAGGAGCTGACGCGTTCGACGAGCCCGACATGCCCGGATTGCATGATGCCGCTAAATTCGTGGCCCCAGCCGGCGTTTTTGGTCAACAACATTGCCGAGCACTTGTTCACACTGAGGCGATCATTCGATGAGGTACTATTGGTAAATGGCTCTAACCTGCATCGTTAGTTAGAGAAAATATTTTAAACTTTTGAAGCTTTGTAAATGTGACCTTTTGGCCATTTTTCCTATATTTTTGTGAACAAGTCAAAGATTGTTAAAAAAATTTAAAAATGTACTATATGCTTTTCATAACTAAAAACTGTGTAAGATGGTATGAAAATCATTATTGTTCGTTTCAGAGCTTTAGAAAAGAGAAAACAACTCGGCAAACATTTGGTATTTCAGGTTAAAGTCAAGAATTTTTGATCGGAAGAAATTTAATTGTGTTTTTTTAATAAACGGTTTGTAACGGTTTCACATTTAGCAAGCCAAAAAGTCATTTTAGAAACGTTTCGTCTATTTATGCTAGAAAAATTTAGTTCAAAGGAACAAGTTTGTATTTAGCCGGTAATACTGAAGAAACGTTTGCTATTTCAGTTGATGAAAATGTCCGAAAACGACGGCGACGAGCTGCAGGAACAACTCGAAGGCCTAAAAGATCTCGTGGAAAACAACGGCCCGAAGAGGACCGTCGACGAATATATTGCCACGCAACGTCTCGACGCCGGCGAGGAGAACAAGGTCGAAAATCTGTAAATCTTCAATTATTATTTCCGGTTTAGGAGAACGAGGACCGCGGAAGCCCAAATGAGGACTTTTTCGACAATTTTGACGGCTACGACTTTGACGTCGATATGCGGCCTGAAATAGTAATACTTCCGTTTTTATAAGCAAGATTTTTTAGCAACAAAATCTCTTCTCCCAGCTCCCGAAGCCATCCGATCAACCCACCACCTCACGCGCCTTTCGGACGCCATCCCCGGATTTTACGGTATGTTTGGATCTATCTGAATTTTTGAACTATGATTTTAGAAAGATCAGGGATTCTTCGAATCGCAGAACCCGAATGGGGCGGAGATTGATCGACTACCGGAAACGCCTGAATTTAAGGTATCCCGTTGTTTTTGACGGGTTAATGGCGTTTTTAGCAATGTGTAGTTGTATTTTGAGTCGAAAAAACAATAAAACGTAGAAAAACTGGTTTAGCTGAAAGTTTGGTCGCAATTTGGTCGAAAAATCGTTATTTTTTAGTTTTGAGCCAGACTGTGTAAAGTTTTGTGTTTAGGAATAGTATAAAAAAGTTTAGAAACACTTCCTTTGTTAGAATATAGTTCTGTTGGAAAAATCGGAGCCTTTGAAAAAAGTTTGCCCCCCCCCCCCCGATAATGCGAAAGCACCGCACCTATGCTTCAGATCCCGAAGCAGATTCACCGGAAGCGCGGGGCGAGAAGCGACGGCGCGACGATCGAGTTGAAACGGACACCCAATCCGGAGCAGGACAAGAATTTGCTGGGTTCTGGCGTTGCGGCACAGACTGAAGTACGCATTTTTGACAAGTTTTATTGCTTTTTTAGGAAATAAGACCGGCTTTCGACTTTTTCTCGCAGCGCGCGATGGACACGCAGCAAGTTGAATCGCATTGGACGAAGAAAATTGTGGGATTTGACTCAAACACTTTTCAACACTTTTTTTAGCTTCCCGATTTTTTGGCGACCCAAAAGGTGCAAGAAAAACGACCGGAAACGATGGATTTCGTAGAAGAAGAAGCGGAAGAAGCTCGTGAACCGTATGTTGGTTCGCAACCCAGAGAAAAGGTATGGATTCATTAAATTTATGTAAACGGTACTGTAATTCCAGGAAAATGACGAGCATCAGGAACAGCAGGGATTCTTTGAGAATTTCGACGAATACGACTTCTCGACAGATCAGGGCCCGGATGTGGTTGGATTCTGAATTTAGAAAAAAAACACGGATTTATTTTAGCCTCGAAACTTGTTCTCGCAGCTTCCGAAAGGGGCAGCGGAAGTGATGGCGTCTCGAAGTTTTCGCACGCCTTCTCCGGATTTTTTGGTAAAAGTTGTGTATTGGAGAAATTTGGCTGTTTTTAGAAAGATCAAGACTTTTTCGCTTCGCAAAACCCGAACGGCGCCGAGATTGATCGTCTACCGGAAACACCGGAATTTAAGGTATCGCAATTTCAAATTTATCGATAGTTTTGCAGAGGCCGCAACCCATCGCGCGGAGGCGCGGTGCGAAGAGCGCCGGCGCGGCGATCGAGTTGAAGCAGACGCCGAACGCGCAAAATGACAAGAATTTGTTGACTTCCACGAGCGTCAAGCCGAGCGAGGAAAATGGGAAAGCGAACGTAAGTTTTGAAAACTTATTGATTGGGTTTTTCTAGGAAATCAAGCCGGCTTTCGACTTCTTCTCGCAGTGCCCAGTAGATACGCAATCCGCCGAAGCGCATTGGGCCAAGAAAATAGTGGGTTTTTGGAGCTTCTCGTTTAGCAGGGGTGACCATTTATCTGCAAAAAATTCTTACCGGGCCTATAACGAAATTTGAATAATTTTTCTGGCATTTTGAACTGTTGAGATATAAAAATCATAAAAAATACGAATAAATGACTAGCTGGATAACTAGAAATTCTATATGAATTTTTTGCTTGTTTGCTACTTTTCAAAATTCCTAGTTTTTCTAGCTTTCCGACAACCAAAAACTGCTAAAAATAATGTGATAATACATTGTATACTTTTAAAACTCTAAAAATCAATAAATTTGAATGATAAAAGTATAATTAAAATACTAATAGAAAAAGGGAACTACCAAAAATTTTTACTGAATAACCCGTTTTTTAGCTTCCGGAAGTGCCCGGGAGACCGGATGATGCCGAATTATCGCCCGGCTCGGCTGAACGCTTCCGAGCCACCAGCCCGATCATGAAGCCAGCTGAAGCTGTAGACGAGGTTCCATTTCCCCTGGTTTTTCTAGACCTTTTTTCAGGGCCCGGAACAATTGGGAGACGAGGACGCTGACGACATTTTTGGCGTATTTTTTGATGACGAGGACGAGCAGGTTCCAGCTGCTCCGAGAGCCAAGACGGTATTCATTATTTTCTCACTCGAAAATATCCGATTTTAGCCCCAAAATATCTTCTCCCAATTGCCGAGCGGACTCGACGAGCCGATCTTGTCTGGCAATGTGGGAAATGCGTTGCCGGATTATTTGGTATGTTCAAGGTGTCCAATTTCGGTGCTTTTGCATTATCGGAGGGGCGCATTTTTTGTCTAGGGGGGAAATGCAGAGTGACCCAATATTGATTATTTTAAGGGTTTTTAGTAGAATTTAACTACATTTTTAAGTGGAAAACTGTCTAAAAACTTTAAAACATTTTGAAAATTAAAAATTTTGAGCAAAAATGACCATTTTTGATTGAGAAATCATTTTTGTTGTTTTTAACCGAAATCGGTGATTTTATTGCGATTGGCAACAGTAAAAAGTTTAGGAAAAATTGGATACGAAAGGAAAACCTCCTCCCCCCGATAATGACAAAGATACCAAATTTCATACATTATTTTAGAATAACGGCAGCGACTTCTTCCAGTCGCAGAACCCGAAAACCGCAGAACAACCGAACCCGCAGAACCCGAACGCCAACGACGTCGACCGATTACCCCCTACGCCCGAATTTGACGTCTGTTGTACTCAAAAATTGAAATAAAAACAAAACTGAGAAAACTTGTTTCCGAAACGAATTTGACGTTTGACTAAGAGCCTTCCCCCACTTTGTCTCCCACTGGTCACTCCTGGCCCTCCTCCCTCTGGTCGCCCTTCCGCCTTCCCTTTTTTCCTTCATCATTTTGTACTTTTTTTTTACTCAAATACCCATTCATATAATTTAGATAAAACCTACCCCGAGACGACGCGAGACGAAAAGCGACGTGGCGAGGGCGGTGCCGAACAAGGAGGCAATCCCCGAAAAGCGGAAGGGCGCGATGGCGGTTCATGGGAAAGTAAGCGTGCTTTAGATCTTTGTTTAATTCTGCTTGATTTTCTTTATACATTTCTGAAATTCAGGCCAAACCGACGACAGATCTCTTCTCCCAGCTCGGCGCGGATTCACGGTCTGGGGCGACTGACTGGACGGTGGATCTACCGGTGAGGTTGTTGGCGCTAGATTTGAGCCGCCCGGCGGCAGCACGCGTACGGCTGCGTCGCTTGTCGCGCAACTCCGCAAAAAGCGTTCAAATTAAAGTTTAGATTCAAAAAGAGTATTAGATTTTTCTAGATAGTACCTCCAAACGCCCTCCTCTTCTACCAGAAGCCCCTGGAAGCCGGCGGAAGCGGTTTTCGGGGTCGAAATTTGAAGGATGATAAGGTGTGTTTGTTAATGATTATAATAGTATTTTAATGAATTCTATAATAGTATTTTAATGAATTACCTAATAGTAGTTTAATACTTGATTTTTACGCGAACGATTGATTAAATCATATGATGATATTTATATATTTGGGTTTTTTTTTATATTTCCTATTTTCTCAATTTTTTTTAACTCAAACTTTGCTTAGTGGCGCTCCCTTCCACCACCGAAATTCCACGCGGCCGCCGGCGATGCCGAGCCCCACTTTAGGAGACGCACGTCCCTGATGAAGCCGATTTTGATTGATGTGAGTAATTTTTGTTTTAGTTTCTTGTTTAATTTTGGTAAATAAAATCTTTTAAAAATCTAAATTTAGTCCACATCAACGATCCACGGAAACGCGCCAACAACCCCGAAGACGCCGCGACGCCGGAATACGGTGGCCACCGCCTACAAGACGCCGGTACCGGAGTTGCCACCTCGTCGTGCTTCAACCTCTAAAGTGGCGCTGCCTTCGGTAAGGTTTTTTTTTGAAGATAGACGATAAATATAATTTTGAGCTTTTCGCTAATATGTTTTTTTAGAAGGCGGCCGCGTCTCCACCTCCACCCAGCCCCGCTCGATCGTTGCGCTCGGCAAAACGGGCCCATAGGGGCGAGCCGGAGGTTCAAGAGGTAGATTTTCTAAATGAATTGTTTATTCACTTTTAATTTATAGTAATAATTATATTAAAAATAAGTTAAGTTGAATAATCTTTTATATAGCCTTTTGCCATTTTTTTATTTTAAAAGCCGCTTTTTTTGGCCCCAAAGTTTAAGTTAATGGGTAATAATAAATGCAAGTTGATTTTGATTTATTGACTTTTTTAGGAACCCGCCAAATTCCCGACGCCGTCGAGCAGTGGATTCCACGACCTCAACCAGTCGTTCGGGCGCTCTGCAGTCGAATCTCCGGTCAAAAATTAAGCGTAGACATTTAAAGATAATTAAATTAGTATATTTAATATTATAGCGCGGCCGTAAAATGATAATAATTTATTTTTAAGGCTAGTTATTATTTTTAATTTGTTTTTAGCGATCCGCCTTCGCCCGGCCGACTCGAACAAGGACCAGCGGTGTCTCCTCGAAAGCGAGCAGTCCACGACAAGCCGAAGCCCGGACCCCGATTCGAGCTTTGAAAAAGCCAGCTGAGGTATCGCCTAAAATTGGTCTTAATTTAATTTAATTAGCCCTATTGTATAATTTAAAATTAATTTGATTTGATTTTAGAAAGAATTCGTCCCCGAGCCGTCGCCGAAGCGCCGTAGACCGCCAAGGAGCCCCGCACCCGCCGCCGCCTGCTTTGAAGATTGCCCCGTCGAAACGTCGACCACGTACAAGGAGGCGGCGGCTCGTCTGCGTGCATCTTCATGGTTTAAATTCGAAGTTTTTTAAACTTTTATTTTAGTGATCCCGGAAGAGCCCCTCGAAAACGACCGCCCGCCCGCCTCCCCAATGTGCTGCGCCGCGGCGAGATGAACGTGGTCAACGCCGTGCTGGCCGCGGACTTGGCGAGGGTCCGGGAATTGGTGGCGGTGAGGGATAGATATATTTATTACTGGCTTATTTTCACTTTTTCAAAAAGCTTCAAAAAGATTTCAAAATATCGAAGTTTAATTTGTCGAAAATTCGACGTCCGTAATTTATTTTTTGAAAATTGGAATTTGGAAATCATTTTATCGATCTTATCTCTTCTCTATCGATCGATCTCTCTTTATCTCTTTTTCATTATTTTTACAAAAATTATAATAAATTAACGCACATTATATAACGAAAAAAGATCCTATATTTTCACTTTAGAATGAGGCCGAGGTCAACGAGCGAGACCCACAAGAGGGCTGCACTCCGCTGTTTCTCGCCGCCCGGGCCGGGCTTTACGAAATCGCTCGAGTTCTCATCCAGGCGGGCGCCATCGTCAATGCGCATTGTAAGGCTTCAGCTATGTAAAATTGTGTCTTTAAGGCTATAAATTAACTTTTATAACATTTTATTTTTACTAAGAATTAGGAGTGGATACTTGCTCAATTTCTCCTTTTCAGGCACGAAAGAGTGTGAAACGCCACTGCACGCCGCTGTCCGAGGCGGCTCCATCGAGACGGTGCGAATACTTTTGTCACATGTAGGTTTTGCAACTTACCGGAGATTTTGACTCTCACTCTCTGTCTCTCTCTCTCTCTCTCTCTCTCTCGCTCTCTCTCTCTGTCTCTCGCTTTTCTTACATATCTTTTTTAGGGTGCGAACAAGGACGCGCTTGACCTGCGAAAAATTTCACCTCTCGAAGCCGCCAAGTCACTGCCATTGCCCGTGGCCGAGCAGATTGAACAAGCCTTCGACGTCAGCCGCCCGCATCGAGTTTCTAAAGGTTTTTCGGTGGTTCTGTAAAAAATAGTTTTCTTAGAAATCTACCCAAAACGCCGCCATATCTGCATCCCGCCAAGTCAAGGGCTCGAAGCCGGACTCTACGTGAAGCTGGACACAATGGCGCTGTTTGAGGTTGGGATTAGAAGTACGTTTGCTAGATCTATCGTTTAGTCGGTATCGGAAACCATGAGCGACCTGTCGACGCACATCGTACTCGCCGGCGTCGGGCCGGACGGCTCGGTGGAGTGCACGCCGCTGTTGATCGAGGCCATCTCGCGGGGTCTGCGCATCGTCGGCTCGAGGTTCGTGTCGGACTGCATCCGCCAGCGGACGATTCCCCCGAATGAGGGCCAGTATGAGGTATGTATTTTTTTTTAGAAAATTATGAGAAAACGTGGAAATTAAAAAAAAGAGTATTTTGGGCCGGAAATCGAGTATTTATGATGAAATCGATCTGTTATGGATTTTTTAGGGATTTTAGAAAAGGGAACAACCGTCTTTCCAGATTCAAAAAATCCTGCGCGACGGCACCCCAATTTCTGGGACCGACGGCACGGCGCGGGTGACGCGGCGAAGAAAAATGCTATTGGTAATTTATCTAGTTTTTAAATAGTTAAATTCTTTAGAAACCCGGAATATTCGTGGGCGCGCGCTTCTTCTTCATCTCGGCCAAGTATCGCGGGCACGAGCGAGCATGGCTCCGCCAAATTGTTCAGAATGCCGACGGAGAGGTAGGGAATTTATGAAAATTTACGATATTTTTTCAGGTGGTCAACCGGGAGCCGATCCACTCGTCAAGCGACCCGTCGCCATTCTACGACACGAATCGGGGGTAATTCAAGTTCGTATTTTTTATATTATTTCGCTTCAGGTCCCCGTGCTTCGTCGTGGCCTGCCCGGCCGACGTCGACAACCCGATCCTCGCCACGCTGCCCAACAAGAAGCACCTCACGCTGGTCAGTGGCTCAATTTTTGTGTTTTTGTTTTGGGATGAAGTGAGTCAAGTTTCTACTGATAAATCTAAACTCCCGCCTGACTCACATTAATCAAAAATCGTTCTTTGCCTATCGGGGGGTTTCAGCTTTTTTTTTAGCATCGCTTTTTATAGCCTTTATGCTGTTGTTATTATTTTAAATGGAAATTTGTCAAAAGTTGTCAATTTCGAGGCTTTCAGACTTCAAATAATGTTTGAATTTTGATTTTGCGGAAAATCGGCCGTTTTTACATGTTAGCCATCCAATTTTAATCAACCTAAAATACAATCAAAAAAGTAAAAAGCTTAATCTTCAATTTTTATAAGGTGTAAGCATTTAGAAACAGTAAAAATCGGATGGAATGGAAGCGCGTCCTTTATTTCTATTCAAAAATTGGACAGCTTTGATTTGATTTACGGGATAAATGGAAAAATGTCCCCCCCCCATAATGCCAGAGAACCCAAAAATTTCTCGTTTTTTCAGATCACCCCGAATTGGCTGATCGACTGCATTCTGACGTCGCGCTTCCAGGCGAGTTTCTACTAGCCGCCCGGCGCTACGCACCCCCATTTTTTCTGGATTTTTTGCACGACATGACACTCGATTTGTGATTCTATTCGAATTCGTTTTTGTTGCGCCCTTTTTTGTGTGTGGTATTTCTGTGTCTTAGTTTTTTCGTGTGCGTTGTAAGGTTATAAATTTTTGCAGAGGAATTGTAGAAGTAGAAGCTTTATGTGTCGAAGCGAAAAGATTATTCGATAGCAATTTAGGGGAGCTTTCGCTTTATCCGGGGGGGCGGTTTTTATATTGTCAGCAGCAGGGTTGGTCATGATAATCGAAAGTCCGTCCGGTCCGTCCGCGGACGGACGCGTCCGGACCCGTATGCAAATTGCGGACGCGGACGGACGCGTCCGGACCTGACGGACGCGTCCGGACGCGACCAGCGGCGC
Source organism: Mesorhabditis spiculigera (assembly GCA_958295435.1). Classification (NCBI taxonomy): domain Eukaryota; kingdom Metazoa; phylum Nematoda; class Chromadorea; order Rhabditida; family Rhabditidae; genus Mesorhabditis; species Mesorhabditis spiculigera. Next base: position 700,719 of record CATQJA010002702.1, on the reverse strand, counting down.
TAGCGTCCGCCGGACCCGGAAGGTCCGCGATCAAATTGCAGATCACCATGTTAATTCAATAGACTGCGGCTTAGGAAGGCGCATCACCACAGACCTAATTTGAATATTCGTGTTGACTTGGATCATGACAAAAAATAATTCTCAGTTGTCCAAATAGTCACACAAAAGCAAGTCGGAAACGAAGAAACTAGTACTAAACCTCAAGAACAATGGAACATTGCACTAAAATCTCAAAGCTTTTCGTTTGCTCAAACTTTTTTGGCGCTTTCCCTTGGACAGTGACAGTAATTTTTGTGTTTTATTCTAAGTCAACGTCAAGGATGCAAGTCAGATTATGATACTACGCTTTCCTAAACCAGGGACACCTTTAATTAGCATCCGCTTTTGTGCTTTGCATCGCGGACCTTCCGGCGTCCGGCGGACTCTGTAGCGTCCGTTGCGTCCGCGTCCGGACGCGTCCGTCCGCGTCCGGACCCGTCCGTCCGCGTCCGTAATTTGCATAGCGGACGCGTCCGTCCGCGTCCGGACGCGGACGGACGCGGACCCCGATCATTGTGACCAACCCTGGTCAGCAGGCAACAATTTTTTAAACGTTTTTACGTTTAAAGAAAGTAAAGCAAAATCCCCCCCCGTTAATGCAGAAGCATCAATTCAGGAAACGTAGACGACGAGAAAACGTGAGAAGCATTCATCTACCCGTATTTGGTAAAAAACGGTTATTAGCACCAGGATATCGATCGATGGTTTAAAAATAGCGAAGAGTCAGAAGTGGAATTAGAAGGGATCCGGCGAGGGTCATTGCCGATTTGGTGGTGGCTTCCGGCTGCGGCTGCTCGTAGCCGGTGAAGTAGCGGGCCAGGAAGCCGCTCTTCGAATCGTCGGATGGGCACCAGTCCACCTAAATGGAGTTGTGGTGCTTTGGCAATATCGGGCGGGGGGTTAAATTTCTCATTAAGTACAGTCCGTTTAATTTATACAATCTTGTAAACTTTATTTGAAACCAAACGCTCACCTCCAGCCCATTGCCGACACCCTGTACCTTTCCGGAGTTGGCCGTTTTTTGGGTGAAGCTGAAAGATGAATTTATAGGCTCAGTAACGGAATATTATGAATTTCATGTATGGATTTTAATAATACAAATTTTAATAGCATTCTTAGTAAAATTTAAGCGTAGTTGAAGTAGTGAAAAACATCGAAAAATTCTGAATTTTTGCCGAAAGCCGGACATTTTACTCCAAAAATCGATATATTTTGTGTATTTGATGCAATTATAAAGTTTTTACTTCAAAATACGCTGTTTCCAATGCCTATGCTTAAATTTATGGGCTTACACTTTAGTTTCCGCGCCCGCCTTGACTGTCAAGTTTCCCGAGGAGCCCGGCTCGGCCCACACCACTTCAATGCTGACTTTCGCGGCGCCTGAAATCGGAATTCGAATTTTGTTCGCATAATTTTGTATAGTAGTAAAAATTTAATTTTCATACCGGTTATGGGTACTTTTAATTGTATAGAAATTCTAAAAAGAATAAGCCTTGTTACTGCCAAGAACTATAAATGACTCCTTAAACTTACTCGTCCATGTGTAGGCAGCCGTGTAAGTGGACGGGTAGGCGCCGGCGGGGAACATGAAGAAACCCATCGAATTCTCGTCGAGGTACACGTCTTTGATCACTAAACAAAAGATAAGCGGGTACTTTTGCGTTATCGGGGGTGGATTGCCGAGAAAACCAATTTTTACATTAGTACCCATTTTCTAGCATAAATATGGAAGCTGAAAATGTTTTTCGTATTACTAAACTAAAAACTTTACAAAGTTTTGGAAAAGTAGAAAAAATCGACAAAAATACCGAAATTTTTTAACATTTTAAAAAAACTTGACGTAGATTTTCATTTGAAATATAGTTTTACTGTTCCTAAAAACTCTACTAAACGATTTTTTATTATGTTACTAGCAGTTATTGGACTTGGACACCCCCCCACCGATAATGCAAAAGCGCCTGAAAATTAACAACATTATTTGAATTGGGAACGACTTACAATTTTGCCCGTAGCACGCCACCTTGCCCTCGCAACGGGGCGGAAAATAGAAAGTGACGGCCGGGGCGCGGACGCGGCTGGTTTTGTAGCCGGCGTAGTTGTCGCGACTGTAGTTTTTAGGTTATTGTAAAAATGGTAATGCTTACGTAAAAGATAATAACAAGTTCTTCTCCTTGTTCGCATCAGCGGGCAGCTCTATTCCAAGGTACATGTCGATGGAGCAGCCGGATGTCTGAAAAACGCTAGATTGCCGGGGAATATCGTCTAGTAACGAATAACGAAACGAAACGAAATAACGAATAACGAAAAACGAATAGTTTAAAATGTACATTACTGCAGCGAAAAAGTACACAAGTTTAGAAAAATAATTAATTTGATTTTTTTCCAAACCCACGTTAACGTATAGCGCGTGGCAGTCCATCTGCGCGCCCAGAGCCGTCGTCTGCTTGGCGGTGAATGTGGCAAGGCTTGCTACGTCGCCTGTAAAAACATTTAATACGTTTAGTACAATCAATTTTTACTACTTTTTACACAAAAAGCCGTATAGTTGAAGCTGTGAAAATCGCGCTTATTTCTATAACCAGCTCGAAATTCGGCCTGACGGCCGAGAAATTGGCTGTACAGAAAACAGACATACTTTTCTTGATTATAGGATAGGAAATTGTCAAATTAGAAAAACCAGTGGAAAAAAGACCGCTTCGCGGCCATTTCCACTGGACCCAGTCCCGGAACCATGAATTTGAATACCTTCTTTTTTAGCCTGCGGCGCTTGCACCTGAGTCAAGGAGAGCCAGCTTGCCGCTAGAATCGTTACTGGTTTTTCTCCAGGATCTTGCTTGCGGCGCGAGAGCACGAGCCAAGGATCTGTTCTTTGGCCTGCGGCGCGAGAGCCTGGACCAAGGGCCTTTTCTTAGGCCTGCGGCGCTAGAGCGAAGGCCAAGCCTCTTTTTGCCTGCGGCGCGAGTTACTGGTTTTTCTCCCGGATTTGGCCTGCGGCGCAAGAGCCTAGATCAAAGACCTGTCATTAGCCTGCGGCGCTAGAGCGAAAGTCAGGCCTAAATCGCGCACTCGGTGATCCTAGAAATGGGTTTAGTTGCTGAACTACCAAAAAGCAAAAACCTAAATTTCTCGCGGGTCCGCCCCGCGACCCTCAACGCCACAGCCCCTGCCCTGATCCGCTACACCAAAGGGGAGATCTTTTTTTTTAGCCTGAGGCGCCAGATCCAGCGTTGCGCTAAAATCTTTGAGCCTGCGGCGCTAGTTACTGGTTTTCCTCCAGGATTTGGCCTGCGGCGCTAGAGCCCGGGTCGAGCACCCATCATTAGCCTGCGGCGCGAGAGCCCAAGCCAGGGGCCTTTTCTTTGGCCTGCGGCGCTGTAGCGATGGCCAGGCCTAACCCCCGCACACCGTGAGCCTAGAAATATGCTTTGTTGCCGAACAACCAAAAAGCAAAAAAGAAATTCTCCCAGGATCCGAACCCGCGACCTTGCGCGTGGTAGACCAAGCGCTAATCCACCACACTAAGGGGCACATGGGAAGGTGCGGCGGGAAAGCCCTGTTCTCTCCTGGGGGGACGCGGGCAAAGATAAGGGTGACAAACCTTCCGGAGGGAGGCCTTCTGGTCACTTGACAAAATTCGATTTTTGAGCCTGAACCTGTCGAAAATTTGCAAAGATAATAAGATGCGCGTGATCCCCACCCTTGATTGCATAAACGGTCCAAATTTCAGCCCGGAATTCCATCAGGGCTTCGAGTTATGGCCCGGACACCACGGCCCTTTCCGCGATTTATTAAGGACCTTGCAGAAAAATCCTTATAAAAACTTTATCTTAAAGTTTTTTGCAAAATCCGAAAAATTGTATCTGGGGAATTACTTTTCCCATCTACCCTCCAAAAATGAGGCCCCAATTCCCTCTAGGGGCAGAGAAAAGTTCCGGACAACGTGCGCACCCAAAAATGTTAAGGATTTTTCACATTTTTGTTTGTAAAATCGTAAAATCAAAGAATTTCGAAAAATCCAAAAAACCGTTTTTTATAAATGGCATTTCCCACCCCCATGCCAAAAATCAGCTCGAAATTCGGCCTGACGGCCGAGAAAACGGCCGTACAGAAAACAAACATACTTTTCTCGCTTATAGGATAGGATATGAAGTTTTTTCGAGGCTTCTGCACTGTTCAATGCTAAAATATTGCTCAACAATCTGTTAAACGCCATTAAAATACCATATTTCATAGCCCGCTTTCGGTTAGTTAAGATTTTCGAGAATAAAATTTTAAAACTTAGGACAATTCAGAGCTCGTTCCTCTTTCGTTTTTCTCATTTCGCTCCGGAAATTGAGCAAGGTGTTTCTAATACTGCAAAAAATTAAGCAAGGTGTTTCTAATACTGCAAAAAATTAAGCAGTTTTTTTCTTATATTTGGTTATTAAACATAAATGTCTCTTACCTGCCCCCTCTACCCCATAGAACCCAGCGTTATCGGGGGTGACGTCGGTCTGGTAGGTGATCGGGTCGGCGGCGTTTGCTAGAAGGGACCGTTCTTTCTTATTGTTAATTTAGAATAGTTTAAGCTAACTAACCTTACATTTATTTACTCGCACGGCTTTATCTACCTGAGACTCAATTAAATTAAATTGAAAATAATTCTTAGCAAAAACTTGGTGTCGAAAAAAATTTTGAACTTAAAAAATTAAAACTTTTTTTTAAATTAAACGGTGGTGTTTTTATACATTTTACATAATATAAAAGCATTTTAAGCTATAATTTAATGCTCAGATACCTGCAGCCAGCAGAACAGCAAAAACGGGCCAAATCATGCTTGGTGAAGCTGGGAAGATCGAAAGTGCGGTGTTGCCCAGACGGCGGTCCTTTTTAAGGCCGAAAGGTGATAACTGGGCATGAAATGGGTGTGGGCCCGGCTAGCAAACACGTTGACTCATCCCCTCAATTTATGCTTTTTTTGGAAGAGGTGACTCGGATCCATAAATGAAGCTGAAGTTCAGATTTTAGACTGGGGGCGATGACGTCCGTGCAAAATTTCAGGATCTTGCAAGGCGTCATGACTATCAAAGGTTGGCAGATCTTGATTCTGGCGAAAAGGGCCAAAAGCGTGGACGTCATCATCTATCAAAGACGTCGATAGAATCGCGAAGTACGGGTTTCCCTAGCTGGCACTTTTACGGACCTTGAAACGATTTGATCCAGGATGCTCCAGATACGTTGGCGATGGTTGGCTTTTTTCCGGAATTTAAAATCTTTTGGGTACCATTCTTGGTGATTCACGTTTCCGGAAGTACGGTGAAGCTGTCACGGAACACGACGGCGTCGCGAGGAATCCAGAGGACGTAGGACTTTAAATGACGTCATATCCTACGATAAACATCTGCTGATGTCAGCAGCCGGCTTCATCGTAGCTTGAAGCTGGACAACATAGCGACCCAATGAAGCGTCATCCGAAGGCTTCAAAAAATCTTCAGGACCAGCTACAATGCCATCTGGCTAAGGTCATGTTTGTAGAGCTTGATTGGGATACTGATGGGATCCTGACTCATGCCCATACTCTGGCTACGGTTTCATGCAATGATGTGGTTGGGCGTTCTTATAGCTTCTCTTCTCGAGCGACCGTAATTGAAAATTTATCCATATGGCAGAAGTACCCGGAGATTGGTGACATTGCGTCAGAAAAATCAGTGAAAGACTGGGTTAGATCTGGATACTTATTAAATTTATAACTAAACGATGGTTTGAAAAAAAGTGCAGATTATTAAACGTTGCTTTTCATGTTTGGGTCAAGAAGAGGCTAGAGAGCGAGAGAGAGAGAGACAGAGAGAGAGATAGAGAGAAAGAGAAAGAGAGAGGACAAGAGAGAGAGAAAGAGAGAGAGAAACAAGAGCGAGAGAGACAGAGAGAGATTACGAGAGATTAAGAGTGAGAGATGAAGATAAACTTATAGAGAAAGAGAGAGAAAGAGAGAGAGAGAGAGCGAGAGAGAGAGAGCGAGAGAACTAGAGAGGCAGAACAAAAGAGAGAAAGAGAGATAGAAAAAGATAAAAAATATAGAGAAGACAGCTATAGAGGGAGAAAGAGAGTGAATGAGCACGAGGGAGAGTGAGAGAGACAGAGCAAGAGTGAGAAAGAGCAACAAGTTCAAGCAGTTCAGCTCAAAAACGACGGTGACATGATGCTAACCATGAAAACGGATGGGGAAAACACGGCCGGCGAGAGCATAGTGGGCGAAAGTACGGCTCCACCGAGTGCCATCGGCGAAACGAGATCAGGCGATAGAAACATCGGGGACAAAATGACAGGCGACATCAAATACGGGGTAATGATGTTGGGCCCCAATAGATAGGGTGTCAAAATATAGGGGGCCCAGATGAGGGGGCTCATGATTTGGGAGGAGAAAATGTAGGGGGAGAGGATGAACGGGTAGCCGATACCCGGGGACATGATCATGGGCGACGCGATCGACGGGTTGAAGATGACCGGGCTGGAAAAAGGGGATTTGCACGATTTTTTTGCGTTTTTAATTTTTAACAAGACTTCAAGGTTAGGGTGCTTTCCCCCAGCCGCCACCCAACTTTGGTATCTCGGCTCCCTTCATCTACAGGTGTGTAAAGTATACCAAAACGTTCGTCTTGCTCAGGCGAGTATTTTGGTATCCTTTACACACCTGTAGATGAACAGGGAGCCGAGATACGGTAGGTGGGTGCCAGCTGGGGGGAACTGCACTTAAAGGGCTAGTTCAACTTTTAGAGCTTGGGCGGGTACCTTGGGAAACTATGGACGTAGGCACAGTGCGCCCTAACAATCCCCCATTACGACAGCTATTAGAGATCGGGGAAATGAGCCGGGTGCAGACACAAAAACCCAGAGAGGGTTCGAGTCCTGGTCGCGGAAATTCTTTTGTTTTATGGGCTGAACTAGCCCTTTAAGCTGACATAAATTCCTTTAAACCGTCAAAATACTACTTAATTTAATATTATTCATGCAGTCAAATTTTACATAGCAATTTACGGCTCCATAATTACCAAATTTTAGAAGGCAAGGAGCAAGGTTGGACTAGGAATTAAACCCATTACTAAAAGTGTATTTGGCACTTTTGCATTATCGGGGGGCTTTCCTATTAATGTTTTTCGTAAAATAGAACTAGATTTCAACGGGAAAATCTATCTTAAAAACTGTAAAATTTTTAAAATTCGAAAGTTTGGTCGAAAAATCGGTGTTTTTGCGTTTTTGCGTTTAATAATAGCAAAAAATAGGGCAGAAACATTTTTACTAAAAAATTGGCTATAAGCACAAATTTATAAAGTACAGAGTGTGCTTAATTCAATAGAAAAATTTAAATTCTCCTAATAACGATTTTGTAGCGAATTTTTTTTCGATATTTGTAGCGATTTTTCGATTTTCTTTTCTTTTATTTTTTGATTTTCAGTTTATTTGCGATTTTTTCCTTCCGGAAACGCCAAAAACTTACTTGAAAAGACCAGGAGAGAAGACGAGCGGTCCGAGGATTCCAGCGCCAATTGAGGGTGTAAAAGCGAACGGGGCGAGGACGGTCGGCTCGAGAACATGCAGCCATCCACCTAGATAGTGACCACGCTTCACTCTCCGATGGTTTTCGAGCCACGTCCCGTTCGGACCACGCTTCATCAACGGCTCATCTACCTGAAAATGAACGTTATGACGGGGGCTAACACGACGCTCAATGTATCGGAGCGTGACGTACTTTGAAATAGCGTATACTTTTGTGGCGGCGCATGGCGTCGCGTAGTGTGGTTGGGCCTATGTTTTGATAGCCTAGCGCAGCCCTCCGTACTGTACACCGGGTATTTTTTCGTAGCGTCGCGTAGCGCTCCGTAATGCGCAACAGCGTGTCTTTAAACTTACAAGGAGTGCTTTTTTTGAGTCATCGGCAAAACCTGACGAGACCTAGCTCATTCGATAGAGAATTCGATTCTGAACAAAACCCCGTTGTTCTTTTTTGCAGAATCGCTATCCATGATTTTATAAAATTAAAATACTAGTGACCGTCCCTTACCATGAGTGCCTTTCGAGCCAAAAGATAGACTTTTGGGTGCAGTTTTACAATTTTATAAAATCAGGGATAGCCATTCTGTAAAAAAGAACAACGGGGTTTTGTTCAGAATCGAATTCTCTATCGAATGAGCTAGGTCTCGTAAGGTTTTGCAAATGACTCAAAAAAAGCACTCCTTGTTATTAAACACTGAATAAAATACGGTGCCTTGCCGCCGCTCCTAAATGACATACATTTTTTTTACTCACCGGATGGCTAACATTCCGTGCAATCTGTCTAACGCGTAGCCACAAAGCCTCTTCACGTTGTTTTCGAGACAATCGTTTGTAGGTGTCGTAGTTAAAGCCGTGCTCTCGGTCCTTTATTCCTAAAAATTCATTTTATGATTACGCTAGGCTACGCTTCCGTTATCAATCCACTAACCTTGCGCTTCGTGAAATTTCTCGAGCTGTTCAGGGTGTGCAAATGTGTAGCCGCGGCGTTTCATCTCCTTTTTCTGGCGTCTGAATTTTGGAACATCGTAATACAAATAAAATTATCGCATATGTAAAAATACATAAGACATCGCACTAATTAAACGTGATCCAAAAAAAATTACCCCGTAAAGCTTCCGGTCAGCGCCTTGAAGATGTCCTGAATCTTGTCGGTGACGTCCTTGAACTCTTCGTCAAGGCCGAACATGTGCATGCTTTTCATCGTCTGGAAATTGCATAGAGGAGACTGTTTCGATGACTTTCATGCTCATGCTCACTCGATGCTATTCAGGCTCCTTTCTCTGGCTCTCCACATCGCTATCTCTCTCTCTCCTGCTCTCTTTCTGTCCTCCCTATGCCCCTCTCTCCCTCTCACTCTCTCGCGCTCTCTCTCTCCCTCTCTCTCTCTCTCGCTCTCTCTCTCTCTCTCGCCCTCACCTTCATCGCAGTATCTACCATCCCTCGTGCTCCCGAGACTTCCATCACAACTTCGAGCATGGCGTCCCGATCCTTATCTTTCAGTCCGCTGTCTTCGAGCAACTAAAGCTGCGTCCTAAGCTGCGCCCCAGAATACAGTATACCTTTGGCAATGGTAGAATTTGATCCTCAGCGTCATCTCGATAAAATGAGAGGATGGATGGGGAGAGGGCCTTTTTGTCCGAATCACCGTATTTGTCAGGCATGATGGAAGCGAATCTGGAAATACTGGACTTGCCGGTAATGTCAAGGGAGAGAGACAGAGAGAGAGAGAGAGAGAGAGAGAGAGAGAGAGAGAGAGAGAGAGAAAGAGAGAGATCTGGAGGACGAGCGATATATCGAGAAAGCGGGCGAGAGATAGACAGATAGAGAGAGGGAGAACGAGAGAGTGTGGTAATGGCAGAAAGAGATAGGGAGAGAGTGAGAGAAGCTATCAGCAAAAATCACTAACCTTGGCGACAAAAACTTCTGATTATGACTATCTCCCTGCGCATTGATGCGGGCGATCAGACCGTAGGCTTCTTGCAAGAAGCCGGGCTGCTTTGACTAAATCGAAACGTTTTAAGGGGCCATTCGAGCCTCCCTACCCTCTCCCAAATATCCTCCGACGGCGTGTCTCGGCCCTGCACCAGATCGTACATCCTCAAATCGTACACTTTTGCGCCGGGCTCTTTGGCCTGTTTGTCGAGCTGCTTCTTGAGTCTCAGCAGATTTTGGTAGCTCTGCGTCCAGGTGCCTGAAATAGGGCGTGAAGAGGATTATAACGTAGCTCACGCAGTTTTACGCACTTCGGACTTTCCGAATGCTTAAAATCGCTTCAAAGCTACATGAATCGATGCAGAAAATTATCGTGCATTTTTCTGGTTCTTTACATGGAAAACTAGAACAAGTAAAACCATCTCGGCATTGAAACATCGTATGTTTTCAATTTTTGTATGCTTTTCGTCCGTTTAAACAACCGAAAATACCTTTTCTTTTGGTTAATTACTACCAAATTTTACAAATTTCATCAAATTCAAGCTCGAAAGCTCAAAGCAAGTGTAAAAACCTACCAGGTGCCGAATCAGTCCCATTTTCCCCCCTCACAGCTTTCATAATCTGGCGTGCGATCGACTGGACGGGGCTCTTCTTTTCTTGCAGTAAGGCAGGCATTTTGGCCATAGATTTTACCTAAAATTATTGAATTTCATCCCGTTCTCTCTCTCCCGCTGTCTCTGTCGCTCTCTCTGTCTCTCTCTTCCTCTCTCTTTCTGTCTCTCTCTATATCGTTTTCTCCCTCTCTCGTCCTCTCTCTCTCTCTCTCTCTCTCTCTCTCCCTCGCTCTCTCACCCACTCGCTCTCTCTCTCGCTCTCTCTGTCTCTCTTTCTCTTACCTCAAACTTTTTCGCGTCACTCTTCTGCACCATGTCGGCGATCAATCGATGCGGGGAGCGCTTGACGCGACGTACTCGAAGGCGGCGTCGCGGCTGAAAGTAAAGGGATTGGGACATCAGGGTAATCGCCGAAAATATGCGAACTCTTAGCTCTTGGTGTTTTCATCCAGAGATACGATGAGCAAGAGTCTACCTCTCCAGAATCCATCATTCTCAACCTCCTCAGCTTCCGGTGATGACGATAGGATCTCAGAATGTCGTAGTTTATCGATTTAGAGCGCAGAGGGCTCTTGAAAGGCATCTGAACAGGATCATTTCGCTCTCTCGCTCTCGCTCTCTCTCTATCTCTTTCCTGCTCTCTCTCTCACTCTCTCGCTCTCTTTCTATCTCTCTCCCGCTCTCTTTCACTCTCTCGCTCTCTCGCTATCTCTCTCCCGCTCTCTCTCACTCTCTCGCTCTCTCTATCTCTCTCCCGCCTCTTCACCTCTCTCACTCTCTCGCTCTCTCACTATCTCTCTCCCGCTCTCTCTCACTCTCTCGCTCTCTCTATCTCTCTCCCGCTCTCTCTCACTCTCTCTCACTCTCTCGCTCTCTCTCTATCTCTTTCCCTACCCACCTCGCTGCTCTTCAGCACCCTGAAGGAGTTGTTCCATTTTTGGTACCTAAATCAGAATTGTAATCCAGTTACGAAACCCACTTTTTCTTCAAGCTGCCGAATCGCTCAGAAGACTTGAAATTTCTTCGCAGTTGAACTTGTCGAAGTTGTGGTCGAGTTGTCGTTGTCGCTGTCGTAGTGGTACCAGTGGTTGTACTTATCGTACTCGCTGGAGTCGTTACTGTCGCCGCCGTCACGAAGGGGTTTGGCCTTGGGGTCGTTGGGAGGTGGCTGTTGTCCTGGATAAACGCCCCAAACGCTCTTTGCGCCTTGTTGCCGAGCTCGACCTCGGTGCTGCTTCTGAGGTCCTCTTGCGATTTCCGTACCATATATTCGTTGTACGTTTTGTACTTCTTGCGCATCGCCTCGTGGGCCTCCTTGGCGGCGATGAGGCATCTGAAAAAACTGTGTTTTGGTTTGTTTGTAACTATCTAGATCTAGCTAATGGTAGAAGTCGATCCTCCCGCTTTCTAGGCCCTTTGGGGACCAAAAAAAACATAAAAATTTGAGACCTGCTAGCCGCCACCAAATCCGTCCGCTCCTTTATCCGGCTCAAACACCGTAGAAAGGTGAGCTTGTCTTCTGAAAAGAGCTTGAGTTACCGTACCTCGTTTGGCCTACTTACGGCGTCCGAGTTTTGGTAGCAAATCCTTGCCCATCTGGCCGAGCATCGCCTTGATCGCGTAGAAGATCCAATTCTGGTGGATGATTTGGGTCTAAATCGCGGCAATGAAAATTTGAGTTAATCTGAGTCGTTCATTTTTTAGGCTTATTTCACTAAAAGATCGGTTTGAAAAGAGACCAACTAGAAATCGAGCAAAACCAGGATTTCCCAGACCTCATCAATACCCTTCTTGTCGAGCTTGATGTCATCGAAACTGTGCGGGCCCACTTTGACCTTGCTGGGGGCGCTGGAGACAGCTGAAAGTGGTGAACGACAATGGGAATTGACAATTAGCGTCTTCTTAGGTCTCTAAAAGAAAGAGAGAGAGCGAGAGAGAGAGAGAGAGAGAGAGAGAGAGAGAGAGGAGATTGACTGAGAGGAAGATGTATGGGATTGGAGATTACCTGTAATACCAGTCCTGGTCCAAAATTTTGGCAAAAATGTTTTCAGTGATTTCTCAAAATTACGGCATTGAGAAGAACGGCATGCTAAGGAGTATGACTAGTTGCTCTGACAACTAACTCGATGGCGAGAACAAGGATTTTCTAGAGGCTTCACGAGAATTTTAGGACTTGATAAATGGAATCTAGCTCCCTGGAATGCGAGGAAAATTTGGATCACGATTTTCGCCTATCAGCTCTTGAATTTACCCATGTTTTTTTCAGGAAATGCTCGTGAAACCTAATCGTTGTGTTTAAACGTGACAGAGAAGTGGTAAGACTTCTGCCGGTTTTGGTAAGAAGCTAGTTTACCCCGCCCCCCCCCAGCCGTAACTTTTCAGCCATACGTCCTATTAATGCGCCGAGCATCTCAAAATGTTCCCCGTGGTCGAATTACTATAAAAAAGTTGTTTCCTTACATCCAAAATCGTTAGAAAAATTTTTATAACAATTATAAGTCTGGGTTCTCTTTAGTTAATTTTTGCTGCTCCCAAAATGAGTTTTCGTATCTCGGCTATCTTTGACGTACAGAGCTGTCAATAGTACCAAAATGTAGCCCTTGCTTTGTAGAATAAGCCGACAGTACGTTTGAGTCAAAAAAATAGCGGAAAATAAAAATATTTGAGTTTTAGACTCCTGGTACATTAAAGCATAGCGGCTTAATCTTTTCAAACTTTCAAAATCTTGTAAAAAAATGTCTAGCAATTTTTGCCGCAAGAAAACAACTTTTTTATAGTAACTCGACCACGGCAAACATTTTGAGATACTCGACGCATTAATAGGACGTATGGCTGAAAAGTTAGGGCTGGGCGGGGGGTAAACTAGAGTCTTACCAAAAACGGCAGAACATCAGAATAAAATTAAGATCTGACCCACCATCAGCATGCCGCACGGAAAAGGCATAAAATAGCACAGCAAATAATATAGGCCGCAGGACCCGGGTCCGCTGGGGGACCATTTTGAAGGCTTCAGCTAGTGCGGAGATCAAAAGCTCGATCCCCAGACCGACCTCCCATTATATATCTGGGGGAGGATGAGGCCTCGTTATCTCTCGCCTCTCTCTGGTCCCTCCCACTCTCGCGCCGCACCCTCATTTGTTTCAGCTTTTTTGTCCTCAGGGGCGGAGAGGAGGAGGGCTAGCCATTCGTTGCTCTTTTTTGTGAGCTGAGTCTTGCCATACCCGCGGATCAACTTGGCGCGAAAAAATTGCGGAGCAACATCTAGGACAAGGCGGATCTCCGAGCCGGCATGGGGGGGGGGGAAGGGGGCAGAGGAGAAGCTGGGGGAAACCGGAGAGAGAGAGCGGAAGGGGGTACGGTATGCAACACAGGACACCCGGAACTTCGTGGAACTTGACTAAAGGGCATTGCTACAGAATTTGAGCCATAATAACGACAAGCGAGATTGGTGATCTTGAAAATCCCGACAAGGCAAACCTTTACCATTAAACTATCGACAAGCGAAAAGACCGACTTTCCGTAATTGCCGGCTAGAAGTGGACAACGAACTGAATTACCTATATCGAAAAGAGAGACCAAGCAACATCCCGACAATCGAAATTGTTGCTATTCGAGAATCCCGACATGTCTAACTTCCGGCGGTTTAAAATGCCGACAACCAAAATCCCCGAGATTTAGAATGTTCATAGCAAAAATACCGACAACCCCGTCTATCTCGCCAAGCTAATCTTTCCATTCCACTCTAAAACGCAAACATCAAAACTGCCGGTATCCAATCCGCGACAGGCCTCGTTGCCGACACCAAGACGGCAAAAATTATGCAAAAAAGTTTCCAATATCGCGTATCTAGTGTGGTGGTATTTTGGCTTATGCAATCGGTTTTTGGGGTCTTTTTTAGATACGGTATGCTGCGAAGAAACCCCGAAACGGTATTTCTGGGTTTGGTATGCTGGCAGTCAGATTCTGCGCTACGGTTCGTTACGGTAAGCGACAAATGACTCCCAGAAAAAGATGATGAAAAGAAAATGATGAAAAAATTTTGATGCCGACAATTTCGGCTGTTTACCGATCGGTACGTTTTGCTTCGCTGGACACCGCCCGGAAACTGCACTTTGTAAATCGATTCGCGTGCCCTAGCCCCTTAAAAAAACTTACCGTAACTTGACAGCCATCAGAATGGTGGCAGTGCAAAAAGGAGTGAATTAGAGCATCCTTCCCCCCTGCTTACCGTAGCCTTCCTACCGTATCGGTACTTTTTAGTCCGCCAGACCATTGCCTTCACTTTCGACGTGACACTTTTTGATCTGTCTATCGGCCCCCGCTCCAGAATCAAGGCCAATTGCCCCCGCAGCCATGTTCTTTTAATTGTTGGGGTCAGCCCCCGCGCAAGATGGTGATTGCGAGGTGAAATTGACCTTCCTCAGTCTCCTCCCTCCGGATTAGATCAGATTGCTGTTTCCCGCATGCGTATGTGTGGCTCGAATATCCATATGTCCTCCGGCGATAAATCTCTTCGGGGCTCCGTCCGGAGGAAAGAGACGGAAAAGCGACACTTCAGGCACCGCCATCCAGCCGAATGTTTTTCGGGGTCTGGCATGAATTCTGGATCTCGCTTGGGGTTGTGTGATTGAAAATCTCGGTTGCGCTTTGGGGATGGATACGGTACGTTTTTTCACGTGCGGGTTCTAGCGCAGGTTACGGTACCTACCATTGCAAAGCGATGGTAGGTACCGTAATCTGCGCTAGAATAGCTCTAAAAGCGCATAAAGGCTGGAGATTTTGCTAAAATGCTGTTGAATTGCATCGAAATAAAACCGCGACTCGAAATCTGACTAGAGCGAGTGAGAGCGAGAGAGAGAGAAAGCGTGCGAGAGAGAAATGAGACAGAGAGAGAGAGCGGGAGCAAGAGTGGGTGAGAGAAAGGAGCTGCAAAAAATAGAAACTGGAGGAAGAAAATGGCAAAAAATCAAATTAAGGTAATTGTGTCGCATGTCTAGTAACTTTTAGCGATAATTATACTGATTTTTTCTGACTAGGTTCCGTGGAAAATGGTACTTGCCATTTTTCGACCATACTCGAGGCCGATATTCTCGAAATCCTTAAAAAAAGGTGTCTCTCCTAGAAGTGTGATCTCGGCGTGTGTGGTCCTCCCCCCACAACACGCTCAATTCCCGGAGTGCCATCCGGGCAGTAAATTGTACTTTTTGCGCGTCTCTTCCGCGCGGGACCCTCAAAACGCGCGGAAAACACGAGGTCCCGGATTGGCTGATTTATGGCCCATTTCAGGGGCATCACGGAGCGCAGCGTCCTTTCCCATATGTTTCGACGCGCGTGATTTCGGGTCGGAAAGCTCAGCGGCAGATCAAATCCGGGAGATCATCGCAAAAGCCGGCGACACCTTGAAAGACCTCGCAGAGGGCTTATCATCATGAAGAGGCTCATTGGCTGGTCTGCCGGAGGTGAGCGATCAGCGATCGGGGACCTGGGACGATTTGCCGGAATCTAGGCAATGCTTGCGAAGCAGTTAGAAACTTTTAGAGAAGCTTTGAGAGTACTTGTTGCTATAAGATGCCGAAATTATTCATAAACTCGAAATTCACGGCGACGTTTCATAATGCCGAAATTACATTGCATCAAAAATTACATAAGCCGAGCTAAAAACTGTCGTCACATTGAAGTTGCGACATTCTGAAATTTCGGCTTTTTAGATTTTCAGCATTGTGGCACATGGAATTTCGACCACGACGATTGGTTTTAGACATTGCGATAGTTGGAATACGGAATTTCAGTTTTCTGCTAGGGGCACATCCCGCAAAACCCCGGTTTCGCGAAATTTTTTGAAAATTTAAGGCCTGGAAATGTTTAGGATTTAATTTTTGACTAGATAGGCAAAATTTTCGAGCGATGGCCAGCCCAGGAACACGATTTTTTGAGATCAATTCTTGAGCTAGCTTTTTGCCTTATGCACCCCTTACAGATTCGAGGGGGATGTTTAAGTTTAGCGCCCTCCAGTCATTCGCGTGACATCAAGACTCAATTAGAATCCCAAAAAAATTGTCCGAAACACGTCATCCCCACGGGTTCCAGGCCAGGATGACCGTTAACCTTTTTTCCATGAATGATTGTGTTTCGGGCGCTCCGGCGATTTCCGCACCGGATACCGTTATCGACAATCATCCGAAATCGTTTATGGAACTCGGAATAGCTGAGAATTTGGCTCTGGCTCCGCCCCGGCTTACGGTAGCATTCCGGACTCCGCCCCGCCTAAAGGATCGGAATGTTGCCATGGCTGGCGGTGGCTTTGTCGGCCCGGGATCAGTTTGTGATATTTTATGATGGCAGAAATTAGGCGGCGACCATAGAAATAAATTTTAATTTTAACTTTTGCCAAAATTACTTTTGTACTTTTCAAACTGAAAAACTGTTAACAACACTAGAAAAATATCAGATGATTATCAATAGACATATGCAGGAAAATAAAAATTCGTGAGGCCCCTTGCTACTCCCCCGATAACAGTACGGTATCCATGATTTACGATAAGAACATTATTCCAAAAAAATCAGCTGTTCTACGTTGTTTTTTTTCCACACCCACCGTAGTGCCCGGGCTGAACCGAAAGTGTGGGCGAATGGGTGGGATTTTAACGGCTTCGCTGCATAGGCCACATCCACCCCGCGAGCATCTCCATAAATTCAGGGGCGTCGGCTTTGAAAAAACCGGGTAAGGGTGGCGAGAGAGCGCGTGAAAAGAGAGACCCCAGAGATAGCAACAGCACCCCAGCTCGCCCGAGTCTGGTCGAGAACTGACCGGTCGAATCGGCTCGGGGCTACGGTACTTTCGGGACTACGCGGGGATACCCTATGCGGGTGATTGTCTATGCCCTCTTGATTTTTCGCGTTCTCTCGCCGGGGTGCTCACGGCGGGGATCGCTTTTATGATCCCGAAACCACCCTCCCCTTTTTGTGTCTTCTTGTCTTGATCAGCCGGATTAGCCTGATATTAGCCAGTGGATATGCAGCATCGTTCAGACGCGCGGAGGGGGGGCAAGCGGAATTTCAGAAAATTCGGAAAAATGATTAAATTCCGGTAAATAACACACACAGCGGAGAGTAATTTTTCTGCAAGCTTATCGGAACGCTTTCGCTTCAGCAAGGAGAAAGAGACGCTGAATCGTCGATTTCTATCTAAATTTTATACACGGTGTCCCAAAAAACGAACCATCTGGCATTTTGCCGTGTTACATCCAATCGGTCCCATATTTGGACCAGAGGTGTATCAGATCCTAAATAACAACAATCTTGACTTACAGCCCCATAGCTACAGTAGTTTTAAAGTTATAACGAAAATACTGTTTTTCCCGTAATTATGAACAGTTTTATTGGCTATCTTGTTGGACTTTGCATCGATTTGCATAGACTTCCGGATGCGAATCTCTAATTTCGCTTAAGATCTTGGGTAATTTTGCGTTGTAAAAATCGCTTAAATCGAAGCTTATTTAATTAATTTAAGTCTGGAAAAAATTTCTTAAGGTAAAGAAGGCCTACTGGATCATTTTAACTTAATGTTTAGGGGGTCTAATTCCACGAAAACCCTGTGAAAAATGGAAAATAAAGTTTGTTTTTGCTATAACTCGAGAACGACTGTAGCTACGGGGCTATAATTCAGGATTGTTGTTATTTAGGGTCTGATACACCTATGGTCCAAATTTGGGGCCGATTGGGATGGAAGGCGGCGAAATGCCAGATGGTTCGTTTTTTTGGGACACCCTGTATATGTTTTATAGTTTATTTTCAACGACAGCCATTCAAAGGCATTTCCGACCGACTGAAATCGCCGATAAAATCTTCTGATAATATTGATGGGTTTTGAGCAACCAGAAACAAAAATTCGGCACATGAAAATGACCACAAGTTAATAACAGGTTTAATTTCGAGTGTTCCAAAGCGCATTCGGGACTGGGCTGTTAGCGGGGGGCGGGGGGAGGATGGGGAAGTGGAAGTGGAAGGAAATCAATTTTTCCGAGTAATAGCCTTTTTGCGGTGTTTTTCGAACGCTAAAAACATTCAAGGAACCTCCATAAATCAAAAACTCATTAGGAAACTAAAAAATCACGATTTTCCGTGTTTTCTCAAAAAAAATCGTTTTGAAACGGGCATTTTGGGGGAATAAATAAACTATAAAACTGACTTCTCGTAATGCTCAACGCTTAACGTATTTATATTAAAAAACCAGACGAACAAAATAAAATTAAACAATTCTAGAGTAAAAACAACGAGAAACCTTTAAGACCAGCCGGATTTCAAGATTTATGACGAAACTTTTTTTTAAAAAGCTGAAAATTACGCGTGAAAGCAATTCTCATACATTTTCAAAAATTTTTAAAATACAAAAGAGGCGGATGCGGACTGGAAACAATGGAAAGCCTCGTTTTTATCATTTTCCTACAAAACCAGAAAATTTAATTTTGAAACTTTTATAAAATTAATTATCCATTTTTACGTTGGATTTCCACAATTTTCAAAACTCAAGAGAACTTTAAAAGTCAATCTTCGCTTCCCCGGCCGCAAAAATCCAAAAACGTGGATGCTCGCTAACCATGTCTCACTCGCCCCCCGCCTGGCCCACAAGAAACAGTGGGGTCGGGAGTGTGGAGGCTTCTCTGACCAAGACCGCCATGCCTTCGTGGCCCGGCCGGTTGAGGGGCAGCGATGCCCCTCGCTTCCCGGTAGAATTCGTGCAGCCGCCTGCGCGATTTCTATGCACGCCGGGGGCTGCACGAATTTTGCCGGGAGCCGAGGGGGCATGCTGCCCCCTCAACCGGCCGGGCCACGCAGACATGACGGTCTTGGTCCACTGATCGGAAACAGCGGCGAAGAGCCCTGGCATCATTTAAATTTATTTATTTCAATTGGTTAATTAATTTAAAAGCGGTTTTATGGATGATTCGCGATGTACAGGGTCGCCCGAGGAAGTCCCCCGGTCCTCTTGCAGTCCACAGTGAGTCCCGATTTTTACGATTTAGGTATCTTTCGACAGGTCTCGAAAAGCCGGATCCAGATGGCTACCCATCATTACTTCTAAAATCATTACTTCTAAAATCATTACTTCTAAAATCATTACTTCTAAAATCATTACTTCTAAAATCATTACTTCTAAAATCATTACTTCTAAAATCATTACTTCTAAAATCATTACTTCTAAAATCATTACTTCTAAAATCATTACTTCTAAAATCATTACTTCTAAAATCATAACTTCTAAAATCATTACTTCTAAAATCATTACTTCTAAAATCATTACTTCTAAAATCATTACTTCTAAAATCATTACTTCTAAAATCATTACTTCTAAAATCATTACTTCTAAAAGTCATTACTTCTAAAATCATTACTTCTAAAATCATTACTTCTAAAATTCGAAGCTTATTTTTGGGCATAAATATGCCGAAAAACTGGTAATCCGGCGTACCAAATTTTAGAAGTAACGTTTTTAGAAGTAATGATTTTAGAAGTAATGATCGTACCCCATCCAGATGGCTGCTTCGACCTGCGGAATTCCGGAACTTTTGCTCGATTTTCGATATTTTCCATGGGAAAAGGAGACGTTTTTTTTTGACAAAGGCTCAATTTGATCGGCTTCAGTGCCAGCCAACGCTAGTTTTCTCATGGCTTTGAAAAAATGCAGATTGTGCGGTTTTGGTAAAACATGGGCGGTCCCTTGTTGTTCGTTAGGTTTTTCTGGAGCTTGTTGACGATGACTGAATGGTTTTGCGGTGGCTTCAAAATAATCGCAACCTAGAAGATCGTTGGGGACGGTAAATTTCCGGAAAAAATAGATCTATTTGCGAGGTTAACGTGCTTTTAGCTGCTTTTTCTCCTCAATGACGCATCGAATTAACGCAATAGGATTGCCCTGGAATTCGGCATCTCAACCTTGACCTTGGGGCGTTGACTTACTGACCATCGCATGGCTGGAAAAACGCCCGGGTTTTTACACAGTTAGCCCCTTATCATCCAACATGCCTGATTGTTGCATTGATTTTTAACCATTAGTAAATTTTTCTACTACAATATAATAATCACGATTTGTTAAAAAAGTTTGAAACTTTTCCTATTTCCGGTTCCTAGAGCAAAGGAGCGCATTGAATTTTCCTAAAAAAATTCAGATGCAAAAATTTCTCGCTTATAAAATACAACGTTCAGTTTTTCTTATGTTTTTTTTTGCATAAAAGCATATGCGGAAGTTTTAAAGTTTAAAAGCTGAGCATAAAAAACTATTTTAAATTTTAGTTTTTAGCAGAGCTTTTTCGAATTCGCTAATTAAACTTCAGAAACAATTTGTTAAATAGATTAAATTAAATTAAATTTTTCTTTGCTAGTTTTCCAAATTTTAAGAAAAAGTTTTAGAGATTAAAATCGGAATTTTGAATGGTATTTTACGTTTTTGATCAGAGAATAATAATTTTTAATCTCATAATCGATTCAGCAATTTTTAAAAGCTTGGTTTTTATAAAATGCTTTGGTAGTTTTTTTTGCTCTCTTTCTCTCCTTTCTCGACGCAACCTGCGGATTCGTCATGGTCTGCTGCTTCTCGGGGGTCCGGGAGCACCCAAAAAATATCGAAAAATGCCCACTTTTTCTTTATCGCTTTTCACTTCCATATTCCCAAAATTTTTTAAAAATGGCAGACAGTTGCAGAAATAACTGCTGTATTCATTGCTACCATTTTCTGCTGTACTGGCTGCTGATGTCGTTCATCCTGTTGCTGCTTTTCTTCCAGAACTTGCCCAACTTCTCGGGCGCGAGAGAACTGGCCCGAACTCCCTATGGTGATATCACCGGCTTTTCGTATACTACAGCTACTGGAAAACCGGGTATTGTACCTTTCTGTAATCTACCCCCCCCCCAAAAAAAAACCCCCCCCTTTCCCCTTCGTTTTAAAAAAAAATTTTTATTTACGTATGCGCAAATCAAAAAACGCTATTATATTTTGTTAATTTTAATAGTTGTTATGAAATTCTGCCTATATTTATCCTCGTCAAAATAATTGAAAAACGTACCGTAATTTGGTGCAAATAGGAATGCTCGCGCCCTAGAAGCTGCTCAAAATAGACGGCGAACCAGCAGAGATCCTTCAGGATAGTTTCTGATAGTTCCTCCGCTCCAAAGGCCAAGGCCAGCTAGCAGACATCATTTAGGATTTTCGAGATTTCTGAGATCTGAGATAAACCTAGATTTTTTAGGTCGTGTCTTCCTGGGCATCAAGTATGGTTTTGGACCAAGATTCAAGGTAGCTCTCTCTCACTCTCTCTCTCTCTCTCTCTCTCTCTCTCTCTCTCTCTCTCTCTCTCGATATCTCTCTCATTCTCTCTTCCCCTTTTCCCTCGGGCTCTCTATATCTCTCCCGCTCTTTTCGTCTCCAATTATACCCACTTTAGAAACCATTCCCAATCACCTACTACGGTAACGTCGATGCAACCCGATTTGGACCATTGTGTCCACAAATTGATGGTCGAGCCGAAGCGAAGAAGCTGGGAACTACTGTGTCTGATGACTGTCTTTCGTTGAATATCTATGCACCACCGGTATGTCGTTCTCTCTCTCTCACTCACTCACCCACTCACTCTCTTATTCTCTCTCACTCTCTCCCGCTCTCTCTCCCTCTCGCTCCCTCTATCGTTCCCTCTCTCCCGTAATCTAATATGGTAAATGATAAGGATTTTAGGACGTCCCCGGAGTTGTTCCGGTTCTGTTTTGGATTCACGGTGGTCAGCTTCAGACCGGAAATGGGAATTTGGACCCAGAAGTCGTGATCGAGAGGTTAGAAATCATCTTTGAAGCGTTCTTTATCTCACCCACTCTCTCTATATCTCATGCTATCTTTCTCTCTCTCGCTCTCTCTCTCTCTTTATCTGGTTCTCTCTCTTCTCTCTTCGCTCTCTAATTCTCTAAATATTCAGATTCGTTTCCAGAGGCATCGTCGTCGTCACTGTACAGTATCGTCTAGGATTTTTAGGTAAACATAGAGGAAAGCGTTTCTAGAGTTGAATTTCAGGATTCCTCAACGTTAAAAATCTACTTCCCGATGTCCTCCAAATTACAACAAATTTCGATTCGAACGTCGGGGCTCATGACGTGTTGCTGGCGTTGAATTGGGTGAAGAAGAACATCGAGAGGTAGCCTTTCTCTCTCTCTCTCTCTCTCTCTCTCTCTCTCTCTCCTGGCTCTCTGTCCTCTGTTTCTCTCTCTAGAAAACATTTCAGAAAAATTTTAGCTTCGGCGGTGACCCAGACGCGATTACTGTAGCTGGTCATTCTGCAGGGGCGTCCATTGCAAGTTGCTTGTATTTGAGCGGAAAGGCTGATGGTATGCGCAACAGCAAATTTTAAAGACTCAGAAAGATACAATCCCAAAAATCTAATTTTTTTCGGGTTTTAGGACTGATCTCTCGCCTCATCCTGGCGAGCGGGTCTTCAGAATCGGCATTCGACGGATCTTGGGGCTATCGTGATGTTTCGGCAAAATTGATAAAATCGGTAGGTATCAAAAATAAAATTTTTAAATTTTCAACAGAATAGCTGGAACGTAATTCGGGTGTACGGTAGTCAAGGTATACGACACAGTAATACGTACAGTAGCCGGAGCGTACTATACGAGATTTAGGCAACCTACACGGATATCCATGCCAAAAACCTGAAAAAATCCGAGCTGGAGGAGGTTGAGAGCTATATGGAGTACAGGGAGATTGATGATGTTCTGGAGCATTTTGACCAGGTACAGTAGCTTTGGCGATTTGCCTAGATAACTTACGCGGATCTTAAAATATATTTCGTTTAGAAAAACTTCCTCGGCTGGCCACTGGTCGTCGACGGCGAGCTGTTCACTGACGTGCCGAGGGTGATGGCCGAAAATGTCAATGGGAGCTTGAACTCCTCGAAACCGCTAGAAGTTTTTCTGGGTGTTACCCGAGACGAGTGGGCGGCCTTTGGTAAACTGCAAGCTAAAAAAATACCTCGAAAAATCGATTCTAGAGCTGAAGCTAATGCTGGACGGCGTGAAAGCCCTCGACCCCGCCATCTACAACTGGCGGATGGTGGTAAAATTCGTGTCCAAGGTGGGCCAAGATTGTGTCGAAGTAGTTTTCTGTATTCCTCCCTGATATTACTATGGTTCCCTGAAAAGGCTAGAAATATTTTTGAGATCAGAATCATGAAAAACAGGACAAATTTTGCTAATAAATCGCAAAATTCTGATTTTTTACCGTTTAACTTAAAGCTACCGTACCGTACAGTAATATCTACAGTACCCTAAAATGGCAATATCTCATTAATGTGCTTTCTAGATCCTCGCTTTCGCCTTCCCGAGACCTGAAATCACCTCAAAAATGCGGAAAATGGTCGACGGCTATGGATTCTCGGCGATGAATCCTAATGTGTCTTCCTGGGTGGAGACAACGATTGATGTAAGCTTTTTTTTGCCGTCACTGTACCTTTAAAATGGCTAGAAAGCCAAAATCGACCCTTACGTCCACTAGGTCTCGTCAACAAACCGCTAGGCAAATTAGCAAAAAACAAGGGATTTTCCAACGAATTTCAATTGGTGAAAAGGTATTTTGACGTCGGCTGTCGAGACCTAGTGGATTTAGGGGTCGATTTTGGGACTTCCTGACGGATTTAACGTCAAGAATACACATTAACATAATTTTTAGGTATTGACGGATGCATTCTTTGCCTCAAGGACAATTCGAGAAGCGCTGTACTATCAAAAACTCGGAGCCAACGTGTACCTCTACGAGTTCACCCAACCAGCTTCATCGTTTTTTATTGACGGTTATAAACGTGGGTTCCAGAGCGACAGCTTTTTTTATAACCGTAATAAGTGGAATTAGCGGAATTTGGAGCGAAAATTGAAAACTTCGCCTCCCGAATCCCGTTTTTCTGTTTTTTTTTTTGCTTTTCAGGTGTTAAAGGTGATATTTAAAGTCGTTCGAAAACCCCAATTTATCGACCGTAATCCACCCATTTTTAGCCGTCCTGCATGGCGATGATCTATCTCTATTATTCGGAAGAAAAGGTGGGATGGCCGGCCGAGAGATGGCCAGGTTGTGGACGGATTTTGTGAGGGGGTGAGTTAAAATATTTTACTTTCCTAAGCAGCCTATGCTAGCATGCCTTCGATTCAGCTTCGCTACGGTAAAGCGTTTTTTAGGATTCCACCCGCAACCGAACCGCTCGATACAAGCCGGTGGAATTACGTCGAGATTGATGATGAAGGAGTGACTGGGAGGAGGGATTTCAGAAGAAATGGTACGAGAGAGCGAGCTAGAGAGAGAAAGAGCGAGAGAGAGCGAGAGAGAGCGAGAGAGAACGAAAGAGAGAAAGAGAGAGAGAGCGCGAGAGAGAGCGAGAGACAAACATTTTTCAGCGACATTTTACAGCCCGTA
This sequence comes from Mesorhabditis spiculigera, assembly GCA_958295435.1. NCBI lineage: Eukaryota > Metazoa > Nematoda > Chromadorea > Rhabditida > Rhabditidae > Mesorhabditis > Mesorhabditis spiculigera. The sequence goes on along the minus strand of CATQJA010002702.1, from coordinate 676,161 downwards.
CTCTTTGGGGACTACGCGACGCTCCGCTGTACATTGATTTCCCAAAGGAAGCGTTGGAAAAATCATGGCAACATCCGACGCTTACCTTGTTTTAGATATTTTACGTCTTGAGCTTATCGAATATGGCTTTAAAAGTGCAGATAAATAATCTAAATATCATGAAATGGTCTGTCTCACTCACTCGTTGTCTCTCACTCACTGTCTCTCTCCCTCTCTTTCCAGCATTCTCTCACTCTCTCTCTCTCTCTATCTTTCTGTCACTCTGTCTCTCCTATTCGCTCTCTCTCACTCTCTCGCACTCGCTAGTCTCGTTTTCCGCTTTTACTCGTAAAAAAGTACCATAACCTAATTTAGCAGAAATTCTCATTTTCTAGCATAGAATTCTTTATTCAAATAAATAGCAAGCTCTGCAACTATCCGACAGTTTAGAGGGGAACGGTCCACGGGGTGAAGGTGCCGGCTTCCGGAAGGGAGGGGATCTGAAATTCGGTAACTGTTTTAAAATTGAAACCTTCAGAAATAAGTTGACCCTAAAAGCGCGAAACTAGTAAGATTCGGAACTTTGATACCTTTTCCAAATATTCGTCCTCGCACGCCATTCGAATGGCCTCTGGCGTCGCTGGGGAGTCGAAGCGGAAGTAGCCTTGCTTACCCTGAAACATTGTGCGTTAAAATGACCGATTTTATCACCAAAAAATAAGATAAATTTTTCGATTTTTAAGGAAAAATATAATTTTCAAAATCGAATTTTTCGGGATTTCGAGTAATTTCGATGCATGGTTAGGTTTTTTGCACCTACATTTTGAATGCGATACGCTCGGATGGCCTCCCGAACCGCGAAGAATACGGTAGCTCCCAGGAATAGCGGTGGCTCTCCAACGGCTTTGCTGGCAAAAATGGCAGACGGATTGGAGGAGCCCTTCAGAAGGGCCACGTGGAAGTCCCTAGGCACGTCATCAGCCGACGGGATTTTGTAGTTTCCGGGGCCTGAAAACGGGCAGTTACGTTTTCAATGGCCCTGAAAACGGCCCTGCGCTGGGAATCAAGCCGAAATTTTTTGGAGCTCTTAAAGTCAGTCTTAGCATTCGCCAGGAACCTCTGCTAGCCTGCCTAACTTCAAAAATTAGAATTTCCGGGTTTTACCTCTTGTCAATCTCATTCCATTTGGTCGAACCCTGATCTCTTCCATCGTGAACAATCCGTAGCCCTGGATAAAAGCGCCCTCGATTTGGCCAATATCGATCGCCGGGTTCAACGAGTCTCCAATGTCCATTACAATGTGCGTAGAGAGGAGCTAAAAGTAATTATGCAGGTTTCTGTCCGTTAAAAGGCCGTTTTTCGACTGCCTCCTCAGTCCCTTTAAATATTCTTGACCTACCCTGTGATCTCCAGTCAAACAATCCACTTCCACCTCGCAACAAGCCGTCCCGTATACACAGTATCCAAATAATTCCGCTCCCTTTCCATTAAAAAAATCGACCGGCTCGTTGTGGATTCTGGAATTGGACTCTCTCTCCTCTCTCTCTCTCTCTCTCTCTCTCTCTCTCTCTCTCTCTCTCTCTCTTTCTCTCTCTCTCTCTTTCTCTCTTACTCTCTCTCACTCTCTCACCCACTTTCTCACCCACTCTCTCTCCCACTAACTCTCTCTCGCTCACTCATTCGCTGACTTTCTTTCACTCTTTCAATGTCTGACACTTTCTCTCTCTCTCTCTCTCTCTCTCTCTCTCTCTCTCTCGTTCTCCAGCATCAAGTATTTTAGGTGATCATTTTTCTAAAAACCCACATCCCAAACCCAGATGCCGACAGCGACACTCGATCCATATACGCCGCTGCCACCCATTCTTTCCATGTTTTGTCGGCCAGTTTCTCCTTGTAGGGCCTCAGTCGCTCCGTCAATTGGTCGCAAGCGTTTTGGACGGCCACTCCGCAGAGGTCAGATCCAACACTGGCTGCGGTTGGAGATGCGTTCGGGACCTAAAAGGAGTGCCTTGAGTTGGGTTCAAGCGGGGAGCATGAGAGAGCGAGAGCGGAAGATAGAGTGAGGTGGAGAGAAGGCGAAGAGATACAAAAGTGAGAGTGAATGCAGACAGATAGAGCGAGCGAGAGAGAAAGAGAAAGAGAAAGAGAAGAGAGAGAGAGAGAGAGAGAGAGAGAGAGAGAGAGAGAGAGAGAGGGAGAAAGAGAGAAAAAGTGCGACAGAGACAGTAAGAAAGTGCAAAAGGACCAAATATAGGCATTATTCCAGTTAGTCCTATGCCCAAAAGCTACCGTACCTTGTCCGTGGCCGTCTCCTCGATGTGAATTAAATCGATTGGGATATCCAGACACCGAGCCGCGATCTGAAACAATCGTGCAATTTCTAAAAATTCAGAAAATACCTGTAAAATCTTTGTATGCAATCCCTGGCCCATCTCCATACCGCCATGCGAGATCAGCACCGACCCATCGGTGTACACGAGAACAAGCGCGGACGCCTGGAAACGTAGTTGGTCACAAACGCAGAACTCGCACGCTCTTTCTCTCACTCACTCTCTCTCTCTCTCTCTCTCTCTCTCTTTCCCTCTTTCTCTCTCTCTCTCGCTCTCTCTCTTTTACCTGGTTCATAAACTTGATCCCAAAACCGATGCCGAACTTGGTGGGCATCACGTAGATGCCGCGCTTCCGGAAGCGATTTTGCCTGAAAAAATTTCCTCTACGGTGCAACAAGTATAAGTAAAAAAATATAGAAATTTTTGATTTATGCTAACTGCGTCTGTCATTTGCTGAAAGTTGAACATTCCAAAAACACACTTGTTGAATTCCGCAACCATCCGTTTTCGCTCGTCGTATCTGCTGAATTCCCTGCATTCATCCCACGTTCTTTTTGCGTTGCATTTTCGGAGATGCATCCCGAATGGTGTCATTTCGCCCTCTTTGTAGAGATTTTTCTCGCGGAGCTGAAAAGTGGCGATAGAGAGAGAGAGAGAGAGAGAGAGAGAGAAAGAAGGAGAGAGAGATAGAATGAGAGTGAGTGACAGAGCGTGAGAGCGAGAAAGAGAGAAAGAGAGAGCGAGAAAGAGAAAGCGACAGCGAGTGCGAGCGAGAGAAAGATAGAGAGAGCGAGTGAGCGAGTGAGAGTGAGTGAAAGAGAGAAAGAAAGGGCATGCGAGCGAAAAAGAGAGAGAGAGAGCGCGCGATAGAGACAGAGAGTGATAAAGGGCAAGCGAGAGATAGCGCTAACCTCATCAACATCCAAGTCGTATGTCTCGGCGATGTGCTTCATCAGTGTCTCCGTGCAGAACATGCCCTGCGGGCCTCCAAATCCTCGAAAAGCCGTATTTGAAGCCGTATTCGTGCGGCAAATCCGGCCATAGATATGGGCATTCCCGAATTTGTATACATTGTCGATGTGGACCATTGCTCGTGCTAAAAAAATTTGAAATTTAAGTGAGTGTGAGAGAAAGAGATAGAGCGAGCGAGAGAGAGACAGAGAGAGAGAGGAGAGAGAGAGAGAGAGGAGAGGAGAGAGAAAAAGAGATAGAGCGAAAGGAGAGAGGTAGAGATAGAGAGATAGAGAGAGAGAGAGAGAGAGAGATATGAGAGAGGAGAGAGTGAAAGAGAGAGAGATAGAGAGGCGGAGAGCGATAGAGAGAGAGAGAAGAGAGAGTGAGAGAGAGAGAGAGAGAGAGAGAAAGAGACAGAGAGCAAGAGAAAAAAAGTGCGACTTGCTGCAAAGCTCCCAACAACTCACTCAAAACTCCGGCGCTCAAATCCAGCGTATGGCCGCCGTTGGCAAATGCGGTCACCTCGTAATCCAGCAATTTTCCTTCCTCAGAGAGAGCTACCTGAAAATTGGCACTTTTTAAGGAGGATGGGAAAGCAGGAAAGAAGAAAAATTTAATATTCGCTAAGCATATGCAGAAAAATCCAATTTTTGCTGAACGCATATGGGTCCCGCAACCGGAAGGTGGCGTGGCCCTCCCTTTTATCATTTTTCAGCTATCACTTATTTTCTTGCGTTTCCGGGATTGCTAGGGTTACAGATTTTGCCTTCCTAGTTCCTTTAAAAAGGCAATTCCATCGAAATTGTTACCTTATAATTGAAATTAAACGGATGACGATGCCCAGTGATGGCCATATCATCAAATCGCTCCAGGTACAATTTCACGGGTGCTTGAAGCCTGAAATCGTCGTTTTATAAGTAATTTTTGGCATTTTTTACATTTAATACTAAACGTAAAATCACAAACTTCAGCGCAGCCAACGCGCATGGAACAGCAGAGAGCGAATTGGTCGACTCCTTTCCACCAAAACCGCCTCCGACTCGCTTCACGCGGATGTTGACTCGATTCCGGGGAATGTTCAGGATTTTTGAGACTTCAATCTGAAAATCGTTTTTAGGGTTGAACGCGAGAGAGAGAGAGAGAGAGAGAAAGAGAGAGATAGAGAGAAAGGGAGTGAGTGAGAGAGCGACAGAGCGAGAGTGAGAGAGCGACAGAGCAAGAGAGATAGATCGAAAGAGAGAGAGGGCGAGAGAGAGAGAGGAGCGAGAGAGAGAGAGCAGGAGAGAGAGCGGGAGAGACATAGATGATTCAAGAAATTCCAACTTCCAACCTGAACATCATTGACACCCTGCGTGCTGACAATCATATCAATCCCCCGATCCTCATTCGGAATCGCGATGCAGTTATGCGTCTCGAAGTAGAAATGCTCCTGGCCGCCCATTTTAATGGTTCCTTCGACAATTCGTTTGTATTGGGTCCTGAAACCGTTTTTTAAAGGGCCATTGAAGTCAATCAACCCACCAGTCATTCATTTTCCACTCCGGTTTGCCCTCACTCAACTGGGAGTGAAGTTGGAAGGGCTCGCCGGTCCAGCTGTTTGCTTCTATTGCTTCCTGTAAATGGACGGGGGCCTATTAAAGGGGCTCGGAAGTCAAAATTCGCGCATGCGGGGATTGAACCTACTGGTGAAAAGAGGAAAGGGTCGCCCCTGTGAGGTCCCAGAAAAGTCATTTTGTTGCGAAAAAAACGTCGAATATTTGAGGAAAACCGAAATATACTTGGGGCGAAAAAGGCATTTTGAGTGTGCGGCGATTACAAGTCTTAATGCCATGAAAGGTAACGTATGCAATCGATCTCGCTGATAAATTTTCATAATGAAAAAGTATAGAATGATCAAAAATTGGTGCAGATTTCAGATCTGGCGTCAGTATTACGACTACAGTACTACAGTACTACAGTAGCCTAGTGACCATGGCGTATGTAAATTACGCCACCATACCTTACCTCAACAGTCACGATAGGTTTGCCAGCTGTACATTGTACTTTGACGGCGTTGGCTCCTCGGCGTGCGGTTTCGTGATCGTGAGCGACAATGATACCGATCGGTTGGCAGTGGTAGGTTACCTAAGATGTTTTTAATGGCTGAGTTAATTCTTTTCCAGTCAACCAGGGATGGCCATTTCGGGACCCGGGTCAGACCCGGACACCGACCCGGACCCGGTCCCGGACCCGGACCCCCCATTTCGGGGGTCCGGGTCGGGTCCGGGTCCGGGTCCGGGTCTTTTTGAAAATGACCCGGACCCCCGAGCGATTCTTTGGAAGTAAATGCAAAACGTAAATTATTCAAATACTACATTGAAGTTTGGAGATATCTATAAGTTTTGCTGAAGATCAATATTTCATATTCAGTTATTAACACTTTAATACGTTCTACAATTCAGTTTTCGATAGTAAATTGATCGGGCTAGACACCATTCGACCCTCGATGGTCATTTAACCATCGTAAAGGGAGTACTTTTCAAATATATCATAAAAAAATTTGCATTTCGAGCCAGTCTTGTATTTCCGGTGCAGAATAAACTGGGGGGTCCGGCTCACTCTCAAAAGATCCGGACCGGGACCCCGACCCGGACCCGGACCCCCATTCCGGGGGTCCGGGTCCGGGTCAAGACCCCGGGTCAAAATTGGGGTCCGGGTCCGGGGTCCGGGTCCTTTCGTGACCAACCCTGAGTCAACACAATTTCTTCCAGCTTTAAAAGTCGCCAAAAACACTTAGTGCCTGCATACCTCGTCTTTAGCGAATACCAGCGTATCATCGTGGTGCCCCATTAATCTGTCGGTCGGCAGGTCGGAATGGTCGAAATAGGCGACGACACCATCGATTTCGAGAGCCTTAAAAAGCATGAATTACGTTTAATCGGCAATAGATTTTTGGGTTTTAAAGGGGCAAGCAAGTCAAGCCCCTAAGGGTGTGGAGAGCGACAAAAAAGATCAAAAAACTCACTTTTGTAGCATCCACACTATCGATGGTACCGTGGGCGATTGGGGCCAAGACGAGGGCAGCGTGCAGAAGTCCTGAAATAAATTTTTTGAAGCGAGAGAGAGAGAGAGAGAGAGAGAGAGAGAGAGAGGTAGGGAGAGAGAGCTCCACTTACCCGCAATATTAACATCAGTGGTGTACATGGCTTCTCCAGTGGTATGCTTCTCCCCGCTGACATGTTGAATCGGCCGCCCAACTGGGTCATGGACGGGTTGTCCCTCTGGTACTTCCTAAAATGCACACATTCCACTGTAGTCCGGAATTTAAGGACTTGGTATAACTGCGTAGCTTCCAGGGATTGGCTGATCGTGTCGCCGATGACGGTTTTTTGATCTGCGTGCTCGACGTCGATCTGAAAACTAGGGTTTTAGAGAGCGAGAGAGGGCGAGAGAGCGAGAGAGCGAGAGAAAGCCGGTAGAGACGTACCTCCAAATTCTTGGCGACTTGTAGGAAAAATTTGAGGAAGAAGGAGAGGGTCAAGGCTTGTCGGAATCTAAAAAAAACATTAATTTTAACGTCGAGTCACGAAAAAGATTAAAGTATACGTTAAATCCACTTACCTCGGCATTCCACCCGGGACATCCGGCTTCAGCGCGAATTCCTTGGAAATCGAGTCGATACCTTCGTCCAGGAGTTCTTTGTTCCATTTTCTAAAATTTCCAGATGAGTCTCTTTTCTCTCTCTCTCTCTCTCTCTCTCTCTCTCTCTTCTCTCTCACTCACTTTCCCTTCAAATGCGCCATCGTCTTTAGCGCCAATTTCGTGAAAATATCCATTCCACCGTACGATATTCCAATGTCATCTACCACATGCGTGGCCGGGTTAACTTTTGCTCTAAAAACTGACCGTAAATGTTACCTTCCAGTTCCTTTAAAAGGTTACTGTAACTCACCTGAACGCGCCCGTGACGATGGCAATATCGTCTTCTCGTCGTTGAGCAAGTTTGTAGGCATAAAAGTGCTCATTCTGAAGCGGAGAAACTTGGACCTTAGTTGTCGCTCTGTCTCTCTCACTCTCTCTCGCGCGCTCTCACTCACTCTCTCTCTCTCTCTCTCTCTCTCTCTCTCTCTCTCTTTCTTGACTCACCTCATCAGAAAACGGCACAATGACCGCCTTCACCACTTCATCACCTTGAATCACCGTCTTCCGGTATCCAATAAAGAATTTCTCGTCGATAGGAAGGGTCCGGATCCCGCGTTCCTCCGATTCGAGCACGACTTGGGACCTGGAGGCCATCCAAATCGGGTTCAAATCGGAAATTGGAGAAGCGGTGGCGATGTTTCCGGCGACACTCTGAAGAAGTATAGATTTTGATTGATTCTCAGGAATTTCCCCAAGGATCTCTGCTAGCATGCCCTTCACTCTGTTAAAAAATTACTGCTAAGCGCCTTCACCGAATCCTCATGCGTATAAAATCCTCACTGCTAGCCTGCCGTTCTCAGGTTTCCAAAGATCTGCGCTAGCATGCCCTTTCTTTCCATCTCGTGCTCCTCTCTAGGCAAAGAATCTCTGCTAGCCTGCCTTCTACCGGTGTCCCAAATGCTCTTCGCTAGCTTGCCTCGCATTGATTTTCGTACCACTCACCGCCACATTCCTGACATGTCGTCCGGCGAACCAGTGCAGCATGTCGTTGACCGCCTTGAATACTCGGCATTTTGATTCTGAAAAATACATAGCAAAATGGACAATCTGTAGTTGAGTTGTTCAATGATCTCTGCTAGCTTGCCCTTAGGAACAACAGCTAACACCTGCGACACTACCAAGTTTTAAGCGCTTTAAAAATCCTTCAATCCCTTAGCTATTGATGGGTTTGACTTCTCTCACCTGGTAGCTCCTTTGAATACGCCCGAAGCGCATCTTCCATCTGAGTCAAAGATAGACCGGTGCCGAGGTATGCTCCGAATTCCGTTAGGCGATGTTCGTGCAGCTCAGGGACCTGGAAATAATATATATACACACAGGGTGTCCCAAAAAACCCCCCCCCCCCTCTAGCGGCGCCCAGGCGTGTCCGATTCTCGCCGTTTAGGTATCTATCGAAAGCTCTCGAAAAGGCGAAAAAACATGGAGGGTTCATTTTCTTTATTATGTATTTTTATTGGCGAATTTTACCTCAAAAATCCATGAAAACGGCAGATTTACGCGAGATCCGCATGCTAATTGCGAAATTCCTATTGAAAAGATACCTGTTTTTTAGAAAAACGCTGAATATCGGACAAATCAGCATAAATCTTAGAAAATGAAGCCCGCTTGTTTTCTCGCCTTTTCGCGGGCGTTCGAATGGTATAAAAATCATCTTGATCTGAGCTTCCCACGGACCGCTAGAGGGGGGTTTGGGACACCCTGTATATATATATATATATATATCACTAAATTTCCCTACCTGTCTCGGATTGATGACAATGTCCAGAGGAATGAAACGGAATTTCAGCTCCACGGCTAATTCCGAATTTCCGGAAATGACACGGGCGTGTGGGTGTTTTCTGAAAAAAAAATGGTTTCGACTAGCGAGAGAGTGGGAGAAAACGAGAGAGAGAGAGAGAGAGAGAGAGAGAGAGAGAGAGGAAGAGAGAAAAACGTTATATTACCTCTTCAGTGCCAATAACATGTCGTAAGCGGTTGGCTGGAACCAGCGGTGGCCATTGTGGTCGAGGAGGAGGGATTGTTGATGGAAGTTTTTTAGCTAGAAAAATTACGATCATTGTTTTATCTGTCACTGTCTTTCTCATTATCTCTTTCTCTCTTTCTCTCTCTGTCTCTCCCTCTCTCCCTCTCTCCCTCTCTCTTTCTCTCTCTTCCAAAACGAACCTTGAGCTCTGGTGGGAAGATCAGCTCCTGGCTGGGGTCAAACTTGGCGCTGGTCGACAAATCCGAGAGCTTGATGAACTGAAAGATGAAAAAATGCCTTGAATAGGTAGAAAAATGTAATTGCAGTAATTAATCATGCGTTCGACAGCACTCATACCGTTTTTCGATCCCCTCCACATCCATCTCCACCCTTCTTACAGCATTTATCGCCCATAGCGCATCCGGATTCGGTGATCTAAAAATTCTTTTTTTTTTTTGTTAGTTTAGAGAAAGAGTGAGTGAGAGAGAGAAACGCAGAGAGGGATAAAAATCCGTACTTTTACATCCCCATTCTCATCAGCAAAACTGTAGAACGCCTCCAGGATTGGGCGATAACCGGTGCAACGGCAGAGGTTTCCTGAAAAAATCGTTTATATTCGAACGAAATTCCTTGATTCTCCTGAAAATCGATACATTTGTTATTTTTAACGAAAAATATTTTTTAAACATGCTTTAAATCAAAGAATCTTCCCCAAAATCGGCTTACCTTGAATGGCCAAATCCACATCTTCCCTCGACGGTTTCGGGTTGTTCCTCAGCAAGCTGTACATGGCCATGATGAAACCCGGGGTACAGTAGCCACACTGGGAGCCGTGGCATCTAAAAACAAGATTTTGATAATTTTTACCTTTCCGATTCTTTCTACTAATTTCTATTAAATAAAAATAGGTTTTTAACCCCAATAAATAATTTTAGAGTCCGTTAAAAGCAGTAAAATGCATATTAAAGTGGTTAAATGATAATATCGAAAATAGTTTTTGTTTTTGAGGCAGCTCTGACTTTCCAGTTCCTTAAATTCCACGTTGCACCGATGTCCGTACTTGCTCAACCGCTCCTGGACGGGATGGAGTCGTCCTTCGGCCCCTTGAATTCCTTCGCAAGTTGTTACGGCTTTCCCAAAAACCCCACAAACTGGCATTAGGCAGGAATTGGCTGAGAAGTGGCTAAAATCGGCGTTAATCTATCGTAACCCAGTGCTACCGTATCTCTCCAGATCTCGGATCAACCTCCGAAATCATCACCGTGCACGCGCCACATCCGCCCTCGTTGCAGCCGATTTTCGTGCCGGTTAGGCGTACTAAAAGTATAGAAATGGAAAACAAATCAGTGTCAAAATAGCCAAATTTAAAATTTCTAAAGTTCGGTGTTTCGAAATTTCCTGATGTCGAAATTTTCTCGTAATTTCAAAATTTCGAATACCGACGTTCTGATAAGAATTGGTTAGAGGGGAGCAACCGCCAAAATCACGACAGCCAAAATACCGACAAAAAAAAATTCGAAAGCCCAAACACCGAAATCCATCTTCAAGGCAAAATACCGACAGCTAAAATGTCGGCGGGTAAAATCGCGACATGCAAAATAGGTCGTTAGAGGGAGCGCAATTCAGGTTAGCGTCAATGTTGTGTCGGCATTTTTGGCTGTCAGGGATTTGGCGTCGGGATTTTCGCTGTTGTTTTGATGTTTTCGGTGTCAGGATTTTGGCTGTCGGTATTTTGCGTGTCGGGATTCTTTCTGTCGGGATTATGAAACGATGATAGAGAGAGCCAGAGAGAGCCACCGTTTCGCCAAATTCCCAAATTCTCTCTGCTAGCCGGCCCCACACGGTTCGCCGCTTTTTTGGAGTCTGAACTCTTGATTTTTTGCGGTGCCCGATGTCTACATAGTGTTCTGAAAGTGTTTACAGCCCTTATAGGGGGCCCTTATCAAGATAAAATGAGGCCGAGTTCCTCTCCCACCCGATCCGATTAGGGCAGCATTAAAATTCGGAAAACCTTGAAATGCTTTGATGGCGTTTTTCGAAGGGGGAGAAATTGGAATTTGCCCAGAAAAAAATGTTATTTTTTCGCTTGAGAGAAAGATAGAGGAGGAGAGACAGAGAAAGGGAGAGTGAGAGAAAGATGCAGAATTTAGTCCATTACCACTTACAATGATCGCGTAAATAGGTTACAAGCGTAGTCCTCGGGTCAACTTCACCATCCACAACTCTTCTTCCATTCACGTAAAAAACGAGGGCATCTCTGTCGTAATTTTCTGGCTCGTCTACTTCGACGGATCCGCGACGATGAGCCCGAATTTTATGGTTTGAGGGGCTGTCTTGGCCTGAAAATATGCTAATTATGAATTAAAGCGATAGAGAGAGCGAGACAGTGATAGTTGGAGAGAGAAGGAGAGAGAAAGAGAGAGTCAGAGAGAGAGAGAAAGGGAGAGAGAGAGAGAGAGAGAGAGAGAGAGAGAGAGAGAGAGAGAGGAACGAGAATCAGTGACTGTCTTACCCGAATCGTGCGAGCTGCTCTCCGATCCCTTTTTCGTATGTCTCTTTTTAGGAGGTAGTAGAACCATTTTCTGAAAAATACCGGTTATTGCATTAAAACGCAATTAAGAAGTTTCGCGAAAAAGAGAAGCCAGTGTCATCAATGAAAATGTGATTGGGAGTATTCTGTAAAAAAAAGGAGAAAATAATCCGATTTCTCCGGGGGTAGGTCACGCAGGGCTTCCCGGTGTCGAATTTTTAGTCACGTTTTACGGCCAAAAAGTATCTAGCTTGATGCTCCTTTTGATCAGTGTTATATTAATTAAAATTAATAATCAGGAAAAGAAAATAGTATAATCGTCTGGATAGCAACCCTAGGTAATGAAATCTGGTAATACGCACTTTTTACCGGAGAACGGACCTCCCAAAAAATAACCGGAATTGGTGTTGACGTTCGAGGATCATGAAACAGCAAAATGCGAGAGAGAGAGAGAGAGAGCGAGAGCGAGAGAGAGAGAGGAGCTATAGAGAGAGAGCGAGAGAAGTGTCGGAAAAGCAAAAAAAGTTGCTACATTCTGAATGGTAAACAACCTTGATTTTTCTGCAGTGTTTTTTGATTTCTAGGATAAAATTTTAACGTCTATTAATGCACCGGTCCTAAAAAGCATAGAAAATCATTTCGCGTAAATAGGAAGTTTTGATATTTATGCACGCTTTAAAATAAACCAATAAGCCGAAACTAAGCCGAAACTAGGCCTAAGCTAAGCCAAAGCCAAGCCTAAGAAAGAGGCAGAAATTGGCTAAAAATTAATTTTTAAAACGGCAAAAATTAAATTTTAATCGATATAACTTCCAAATTTCCGAAAATTTTTTGTATTTAGTTCGATAGGCAATAAACCTGTCTGAGAATGAGTGAAACAAGATCAAGGGAGGAATTAGGGCAAAAGGGGCCTTGGGGGCCCAAAATGAGCGTCTTATATCTTATCAGACCGCAGCAGCAAGACGACACACAATGACAGAAAGACAGGGGGGAGGATGGCGAAAAAGCGGAGGTGGGAATTGAACACGTGACCTCTGATTTTTCTGTCTATTCTCATCCAAAAGCCCAAAGAGGATTAAAAACGGACGATTTATCATCCTGATATCCTTGCAAAAATGTCTCTGAAAATTACGCTCCAAATGCTTCAGAGTTTTGCGCTTTTTCAAAAACGGTCTTCAGGGTTTGAAGAGGCAGCAAGATTTCAGAATGCGCTCAATTCAAGCTCCAAAAAAGTGCCTTTGCGGCTCCTTGAACTCCGTGTGTACTTTAGACCGGATTCAAGAAGCCAGACTTTGAACTCTAGAGTATGTTAGAGGCTCTGAAAGCGAGCTATTTACAAAAAATTAAGTACGCTAATATATAAATTTACTATTGACTTTTTCACTATTACAGGGTGGCCCGAAAGAGTGGTGACCGAAACTTTTTCGATTTTCTGAAAAACTATAGATCGAGGAAAGCTCATTTTAGCACATTATATTCCTTAAATAATTATCTTCCACATGGCATAACCATTTTTTTTATTTGTTTGTCTCAAACTCGGAAAAACTGGCGCGGAAGCGGATGGAAAACGGAGGTGCTGGCACGCAGACACTCAGCCCGAATTTGGCTCATAACTCGATGAAGACTTTCGCGAGCGAACCCAAAATTCAATCGAGAGTAGCCAACACTTTGGCCTTGCAGACCGGCTACACAAAAAAATTCTGCGGGTTCGGGTTGGGGCTGCAGGATCGCTCTTTTGGCGAGCAAAAAACGGTTTGGTCAAAACCCTTAATAACGGGCCTCAGTCACTTGACCAAGTTGGAGGGTACTGAGCCATAGCTGCACCACGAGCTTCACCGGAAACGTCAGGCACGCTCGTTAAAGAGATGGAAAAGGCATCGTTAAGTATTTTCTTCCACAGGAATTTATTTTAGATTTTGTCGATTTCAAAAAATCCATGACTTTGAATTATGGAATTAAATTCCTAATGTAAAAGCTAGACTGCGTTGTGCGCTGAGCGTATGCTCAAATTTAGCCAACATCTATAGGAAACAGAATCCATAACACCGCCTTGCCCAAACCCATAAGGGAACAGAGAAATTCTGTGTGCAAGCTGCGGTCACCACTCTTTCGGGCCACCCTGTATTTACGACGGCCTCAGATGGAATTTATCTTTTATGTATAGTTTTTTAACCAATTTGATTGCATATATTTTGGGTAGACCTTACCTCACCACTCCCCTCAACCCAGAGGTCCTTAAATTTTTCGACATTGCGCTATTTTGTTCGGATTTTCGCACCGCCATTCGATAGAGCATCAAAAAATATACTAAAAAATTTAATTGCAGCCTAAAACAATGTCAAATAAAAAGTTATAGCAAAAAATATTTCTGAACCTATAGCTGGGGCGGTGCAAAGTAATGTTTTACCGATATTTGATTGGCAAAACTAATTATTTCGTAGTTTTTGCACTTTTGCCAAGTTAAGTATCGGCTGTAGTGTGTAGCCTTTCAAAATATGAAAGACGCGCTTTCAATCAACCAAACTTCGCAACTCAACAAATTTCAAGATCTAAAGCCAACAATTTTTCCGAAAATCCTATAAAAAACTGAAGAGACTGAAGTGTAGGCAGCGTCTCACCATGGACGGTGGGTGTACAAAGTGGCGGATCGGAATGATATCTATCGGGTGGGGGGCGATTTCTCGGCATAAACATCCGTCGATCATCAATTTGTATCTTCCAGCCAGTGCCTCGATCAGCATCTTGTTTACCCCAATTTTCACCACCTAAAAAGGCGGGTGATCGGTGATTTTGTTGTTCGAACGGCGGGGGGAGTAGAGTTCCGCTGGGCTCCCTTATACTTGCAGGAAGTTCAAGGTGACGTGTCGATCGCGGAACTGGAAAAATGATTTCTGAAACGACACAAACAACGTTTTGGACATTAAACAGACTTGGAAGTTAAATTCGTCAGGTCCGTATGCTAGCGTCCCTACGCTACGCTGCAATACACAGGACGGTACAAAAAACTGGGCTGCGCTACTAGACGCTACGCTACCGTTTGTTACGGTACCTTAAGTATCAATAACTACGGTATGGTACAGTCTTCGACCCCACCTTCCGTTACGGCCCTGTACGTTACGGTACTAACTCTCAAATCCGGTAGTCCATAATTCTATAGGTTACGCTACGCTACGTTGCGTTGTCATGCGTTAAGACAGTTCACGTTAGCATAGAGTACGCTACGATACAGTACGCTACGGCAAAATGCGCTACCTACGTTGCCCTTGAATACGCTGCGATACACTACACTTCCAACAATGAGGATAGAACGCTGCAAGCTACGTTATGATACGTTACGACACGTTTCGTTACGACGTTGCCAATTCCCATCGCAAACCCGGTACAACAAAAAACGTTGAAGTGACCATTCAGGCGCTAATGTGCTCCAATTTGGCGTGAAGTTTCGTGTGCACTTTCGTGCCAAACCGTGCACCCACCAACCCGAATTGTCCTTGAAAGCCTAAAACACAAATCACAGATGCAACCCGGGGCAGGTTGGTAGAATGAGAGATCCACCGAGAAAGGGGATCGAAATTTGTTTTTGGTCGCGTGTGGATGCCGAAATGAGTCGTTGCAGTCTGTTGTAACCTGTAGTCTGTAGTCTGTAGTGCATAGATTGGCACGGCACGATAAAGTGCCGTGAAGCCAAAATGCCGACCGCAAAAATGCCGACAACGACAGGTCTGTTTTTGCATGTAATTAGGCCAGAATGTCGGTATTTTGTTGGGACTTGGGTTTCTCGGTATTTGGGCTGTCGGCATTTAGGCTATCAATCGTGAAAAAATACCGGCACCTTGGTTCTTGGTGTTTAAATTCTCGACATTCTGATTGTTGGCATTTTGACTGTCGGGATTTTAGCTACCTGTCTTTGAGTTGTCGGCATTTTGGAGGCCGGCATCCTCAATTTCGGCGTTTTCGCTGTCGACATCCTCGATTCTGCCATATCGTCTGTCGGCATTCTGTGTATCAATCGATTTTGCTATCTTGGTCGTTTAAAAATGAATTTATCTCGTTTGTCGACATTTTCCATATTTCCGTTCTTCCCTCATAATTGGCCCGGTTTCCCTACTACACAAAAAAACGATTACCATCAACTAACTATCCGGCGCGAGGGCGTCTAAAATCACGCGCGTTCCCCTAAAAATACCCCCAAATTACGCGCGGCTCCTCTTTGCGGTCACAAAACAGAGAGTATCACCCTCTTGCTCGGCCTCTTGCTCCCCTCCGGATCGAACAACGGACACACGACTCGACACTCCAAATGACGCATCAAACGAGGTTGGCGATTTCGTATCTTTTTTCGTGTCTTGCGCTGGACAAATTGTGCAGGACGGCCAGGGATTTTCTCCCATTTCTACCCGGGTCCGGCTGGGATTTTTCCATCCCACAACTCTTGACGTTCTCTGCGATAGTCCTTCTCGGGCTCCTCCTCAGTTCGCCATCCCTGCCTGCCCACTGCCGATTCACCTCTACCACCTACTTTTGCCGGGGCTCAGCTGCCACAAACAGCCAAAGCTCCTCCTCCTTCTCGTGCTCTTCTTCCTGTCCCGGCCGTATTTGGGGCTCGTTTTCTAAAGGTTGCCCCGGGCTACCGCATTCTACCGTATTCTACCGTAGTCCCCGGATTCTAAATGCTGCTACTATTTTATTTTGCGGGATTCGTGGCCGTAGGACTTGCTGCAGACGCGGAATCGCTGGTTGGATCGGTATGGGTTTTTTAAGGACATTAACGGATCGACAACGAATCATCTTGTCATAGAAAATGTGGAAATCTGGCTTCTGAGTTCCTTTAAATTGATCTAAAGGGGCAGGGACAGGATAATCGCGTTTTGAAGCCAAAAATCGCTAAAAACCTAAAAATTTACGCTAAAAAATACCTCGTAAGATCTACTTTTTTCGAATTCCCGCACGTAATTCGTTATTTAATGCATTAGGCTACCTTTCATTTTGTACGTTAAACAACTATCTACGGCACCAATAAAAAGTGGACGATTTCGGCGTTTCGAGGCATCATGGAAAACAGGGGTCAAAAATGTCAAAAAAAATTCGGGCTCTTTCTGGGTGGATTTTGGTGTAGCGCGTAGCTGTCGCTTTCTAGCTGGTCATAGTTATCATTACGATATCTGGAATTTGGAGCTTTTGTGAACAAAACAAACCCTGACCCGTTAACCCGTTGGTGCATTGGCCCTCAAGTTAAATTCATCGCCGTTTCTACTGGCTTCTCTCTCCCTTTAAAACACGCACATTGTACCCATCATAAATAGGATGACAATCCCGTCGATAGGTATAACCCGAACCATCAACACAAATCGTCAATATCCCCCCGGATCGCCGGAACTTTTTCATGCTCACGGTATCAATTTCTCTGCCCTGTATATGCGGGATGGGGAGGAGGTAGACGAGAGACAGTGTGACGCTTCTGATCCGCCCAAAAAGCAGCGAAAAATAGAAAACAGATGAGAGAGAGACAACGAGAGAGAGGGAGAGAGAGAGAGAGAGAGAGAGAGAGAGAGAGAGAGAGAGGGTGTGAGACGGAAGGATTTCGACATAAGCTGGCGGAAATGGGGTGGTCAACAAGCAGCTATGGTATTTTCGGCGGCGCAAGGGACTGTTGATAAGGGGGACAAGGTTGCACCGAAAAGGGTGGAACTTGTAGCTTAATGTACATTAAGAAAATCGATGCCTAAATACACAGAAAAGCGAAAAATAATTTTTTCAGATCTCACGCGATGGGGCGGATATCATCCGAAAAGCGCAATCCGGCTTTGGAACTGTTAGACAGGTGAGGGAGAGAGAGAGGGGGGAAGAGAGAGACAGAGAGAATGAGAGAGAAATAACCGAATATTTCTAGTGCTCCTGCGCCGAGCAAGCCGAATGCGTAGAGGAGATGAAGCGCCAGGCGAACGAGTGCAATCGGCCGTGTTTTGAGCGGTTTAGCAAGGTTTTTATTTTTTTTAGAAAATTGCAGAGAAATGCATCGAATTACGTAATTTTTTAATCTAAAAATCCATCTTTTAGGTGACAGACCGTGTCGACGAACTTTTCACATGCTTCGACGCCAAGGCCGACATCATTGAGCGGTTTTTGGGATGTTTTGAGCATCAGGTTGACGGGTAGGTCCGATTTTCTAACAACCTATTCATTAACCAAATTTTCCATCGTTGAGTTCAGTTACAAAAATTTTTGTTGCCGTTATTTTGTAGATCCTGCTACTTTTTACTAATTCTAGATGCATCCAAACCTCGATGGGTCCCCAAATTCCGAAGACGAACATTTCAAACCTCTTCACGCTGGCCCAATCGGCCCTGGAGCGAAAGGACCCGACACTTGATGTAAGAAATTAGAGATAGAGTGAGAGAGATAGTGAGAGACAGAGTGAGTGAGAAAGGAAGAGAGTGAGAAAGCTCCGTGTATATTTGAAGGCATTAGAAGAAAAGACTCTTCTTTTTAGGCTCTTCTCTCACCCATCAAGCACATTCTGGATTCGGCCGGCGAGTGGGCACTGTGCTTGAAGGAATGCTTCTTGGGCAGGAACAAGCATGGATTCTGCTTTGACCGAAAGGGGTAAGATCATAAATTATGCTAATTTTGTAGGATCGAGCTCGATCGCGATACTACGATCGCGTATTGTGTCGTACCGTGCGTACTTTATCGTATTAGCGCACTGTAAAATACTGTAGCGTGCTTTACCATAGTGTAGTGTAGCGTAATGTAGTCCATTGTATCGTAGCGTCCTTTCGCGTATTGGAGTGTTCCGCAGGCTACGCTATCGTACTGTAGCATCCTTCAGCGTATCGGAGTGTACAGCGGTGTCCTAAAGCGTACGGTAGCGCATTCTAGCGCATTTATCATACTGTAGCATCCGTACGGTAGCGTACTGAACGGAGCTAGTCCATGGTCAAGGGGACCCCAGAATTCCCAACTGCACTGTAAAATACTGTAGCGGGCTTCATCGTAGTGTGGTGTAGCGTAGTGTAGTCCATTGTACCCTAGCGTCCTTTCGCTTATTGGAGTGTTCCGCAGGCTACGCAATCGTACTGTCGCACCCTTCAGAGTGTCGGAGTGTACTACGGTGGCCTAAAGCGTACGGTAGCGCATTCTACTGTTATCATACTGTAACATCAGTACCGTAGCGCTGTGAACTTTTGATCGTATGGCAGCGTATTGGAACGTAGCAGGTGTCGTTTTCGCAAAAACTAATTTATCTATTCCAGATGCCAGCCAAAGCTCGACGAACGGAAGGCGCAACGCTCTTTCAAGCGCTGCACGCACCGTATTCACTGGAAGGATCAGGCAGGAGATTTGTGCCATTGCTCTGCCAACGCTGGATTGACGTGAGTTCTTTGGGATGTGCATAAAAAGGAAAGGGAGAGGGAGAGAGAGAGAGAGAGAGAGAGAACGAGAGTGAGAGCGATAGATAAAGAGAGAAGGAGAAAGATAGTCCTTAAGTATTTGGAAATTCTGGATCCAATCTGGAACCACAAATGCTCTCTGCTAGCCTGCCTTTCTGCGATTTTTAAGAGGTTGGGGCATCGTGGAAAAACTGCCTCTGTTAGCCTTGTTAGCCGCCTATGAGGTGTCATTAAAATGCTAGCAAATGGAAAGCCAGTCCGGTTTCCACAACGATCTCTGCTAGTTTGCCTCAAGCTAATACCGCGAATTTTAATATATTTTTCAGCGAGCTCAACCAGTACTGCCTGCTCTTCGATCACATGAAATCGGCCAGGCGTCATCCGCAGCGGGGATAAAAACCTTTTTTTTGTTTTTCAGATCTTCTTTTAATTTTTTCCATAAGGCTGTACATTCCATTCGCTAGGCGCTCGCTAAAATACGCCCCAAAAATCAGGAATTCCAATTAGTCCACTGAATTCGAAAAAACGCTCTGCTTTACACCCCGTGAAAATTGATTTCCAAGCCGCTATCCCGCATATAAAACAACGGGAATTTTTTGATTTGCTATGTAGTGTATTGTCTCGGAATATTTGCTTTTTTCTATCTATGAATTCGATAAATTCTTTGTTTTTAATCTGTTATCAGGACGAGAAAATTTAATAAAATCAGTGTGTTGAATACGGTATTTTTTGAAGGCTAAGGTACGTCCGACAACTAATAACGAACGGGTCGATGAATTCTGTCGTTTTAGAGGGACGCTGTACGCAGGAAAACTGATTCCGATCAAATTACTGAAAATTATTTTTTTAATTATTTTTCCGTGGTTTTTAGGATCGAGTGGGTTTTACAAATTGGCTTTTTGGATCGTTTCTTTACTGGATAGCTTTTTTAAAATAAAGATATTTATCTGCAAATCTTATGATTCTGGTTACCCGACACTCTAAAAAAACACAAAAAATCAAACGTTAATCGGTACAAATCGAAAGAAAACTATCAAAAGCTAATCCGCAACTAGTCCGCTTCCGGCAGCTCCTCCGAATGGGTATTTTGGTAGGTTAGATGGTGAGCCATCTGAAAAACTTTTTTTGAAAGATACTGTAAGTTGTCTAATACCAAATCCTGTTCATCTAAAAGTACACTCTCTACTCGAGGATTTTTCTGTAAATACCGTAAAAACGTACTCTATCTCTAAGCTACAGTATCCTCTACCTTCAAGAAATTCCGCTACCCACCTATCCCGCTATCCGGTCTACTGTTAATCTGCTCGCCTCGCGTCTCCGTCTTTTTCTCGGTCTGGACGCCACGGGAAGTTTTGGAGCGACGGTAGAGTAGAGAATCATCGACCCTGAAAAAAATGTTTTCTATCTGCCTCTCTCTTTGTGTCTCTCTCACTCACTCACTCACTCACTCACTCACTCACTCACTTACTCACTCGCTCACTTTCTCTGTCTCTCTCGCTCGCTCTCTCTCTCTCTCTTTAGCCGTCTATCTCTCTCTCTCTCTCCCCTCTCTCTCTCTCTCTGGCTTACCGTAACAATGGAAATTCCCTCTCCGACGTGCTCCCCTCCGGAAATGGCAGCAGCCTCATCCAGCTCTCCACTTTTCGAAGCTGCTTCTTGGGTTTTGGTTGCGAACCCAGGATTCTATCCGTAGTATCCATCAGCCCGAGTTTACGTTGGGCCCTGAATTTGCATGTTGAAGCTGATGATTTTTTGAGAGATGAAGGTCAAGCATATGTTCATAGTTTTAATAGCTTGCAAAAATTGGGAGTAAAAATAAAATAGTAAAGTTCAAACCTCGCCGATCTCATCGACGCGCTGCCCTTTTGTTCAAAAGAAGTTGAAGGCGGCGTCAGAATTGATTCCACGTCATCACCATCGTCTATTAGTTGCGGCACTAGCTTCTTGGGCGGTGACGCGACGATGCGTCTTCCAACCGTCGGAGGTGGAGATAATTGAGAAAAGTCGAGCTTTTCTATGTGTGGCAAGGCGTTGGCGAGCTGAAAATTAAGAATGGCATTTTCAATGATCACCGAATTCTAAAGAACCTGTTTTGCGATTTTTCAAACGCGTGTCTACAAGCCGCGGGCTAGCAACGATAATTGTGGAAATTTTGTCTTGGCCTTGCTACTCCCTCGAATCCGACTAGCAAGCAATTCCGGGATTTTTCGTGAGCTCCCGCTATATCTCAATCAAAATAGATTTTTTTTGCTTGCTAGGAGGGCAATCCAGCAGAGATTTTTGCGGAAAGGAAAAATTTTTGCTAACCATCTGCATATCCGCCTCCGGAAAATCCTCATCCAGGTCCTCGAGCTCAGCTTCAGCTTCAGTTCCTGCCGGTCTCTCGTACTCGAAAATTGCTTCCGGCTCCTCATCGTCCGGCTAAAACTTCAAATTAAAAGAATTTTAGACGCTGTTTCGATCAGAGATTCGATAAAGCGGGAAGATCGACGAGTCAACGACCGATGGTCTGGAAAAGGACGTCATTTGGCGTCTAAGCTTATTCTGGGGTAGTGTTACGTTCGAGACCTAGCCGATAGAGGGATCGATTTTTGTATGTCCTAGTCCCTTTAAAGATGGTTGACTCACCTCCTTCGACTCGGCCATACTGATCCCCGCCGAATCCAACGATGAGCTTTTCCGGGGATGAAAAAGCTTGGCGAATTTGTCGAGGCGCTTGTTCAGGGCCTGGAGGTCGACCTGAAAAACGTTTTTCATTACTCCGAGACTCGCTTTTAGGGTATTTTAGAGTTAAAAACTTTTTTAGAAAATGAAAACCATGCAACAAGCAATTTCTGGTTAGTCTTTCGGAATTGCGAATTTTAGC
This sequence comes from Mesorhabditis spiculigera, assembly GCA_958295435.1. NCBI lineage: Eukaryota > Metazoa > Nematoda > Chromadorea > Rhabditida > Rhabditidae > Mesorhabditis > Mesorhabditis spiculigera. The sequence goes on along the minus strand of CATQJA010002702.1, from coordinate 654,467 downwards.
GGAACGGAAAAGTTGTAAAACATTGCATAAAAATAGCGCAGGCTCACCTCTAGGCTACGTTTTCTAAAAAAATCAATATTCAAGGCAGAGAATGCAAACGACGGACCTGGATCTGTCTACCGCAATCTTCCAAATTACGCGGGCTGGCCACGGTTTCGGTGTAGAACGATGATTTTCGAGTGAAACGACGTGGCCTTTCGGTAAATGAGCCGATTTGGGAGAGGAAGGAGGACTCCTAAATGTCATTATCAATTTTAATGGGATGTCACAGTCTTTCACTATGTCGCTCTCTCTCTCTCTCTCTCTCTCTCTCTCTGTTTGACTTTCTCTTCCAGCTTACGGAATCGACTTCTCGCTCCAAATCCCGTTGTGTTTCCACCATTCTCCTGACCCGGTCGTCTAATCGCTTCCTAGCGGCGATCTACAAATCCTGTGATTTTTGGGCTAGAACCAGAGAGAGTGTTTGAGAGAGAGAGAGAGTGAGAGTGAGTGAGAGAGAAACGATTTCCTAACTCACCACGGTGCCGGCCGGTCCATCCCTCGGTAATGCACCCCTTCCAAGAAGTCGGACTCCTCGCTCGGCGTATTCTAAAGTATGTTTTGATGTCGCTGAACCCCTGAATTACCCGAAATCAGATCCTTCTTATGAGTGGGCTGCTGATGGTAGGCAGAAGTCGACGGTCTGAAATTAGAAGGTTTGTCATTCCTAAACACAGCCTCCAGCAGGTCGTCTGGGCTTCTAAGGTCCTTTAAAAGGTACCTGGTCAACATCATTGAAAAAGGTTGATCGACACTCATGCTTCGTCCACCGACTTGATGTGTTGGCTCGAGCCTAAAATTGAAATTTTGGCGGGCTACGGTAGCTCGATATCCTCGATTAATGAGCCAGCATTGAGCAGATTACATTGCTTTACAAAATTTCGGAGCTCCATTTTTGCTTGTATTCGATTTTTGAGGAACATGGCTTCTATACCAACGTGGAAAATTTTGTGGAAGCATTTTTCACCCACCTCGGGCTATTCTGGGGTCTAGCTATGCATAGATCTTTTGGGCTGACGTGTAGAGGGATTGCTATTAGCGATCTGTCCGTAGTAGGCATCGTAGTCCAAGAGGTGGCGAGGTATTGGAGCATCGTGTACACCGGCTGGCTGACCTAAAAGGAGGAATAGAAAAGCTATGGATCCGAGCCTTGCCGGCCCCGTTAACCAGTAATGAATGTAGCTGACCTTGTTCTCCACCCGAATATGCCCTCGTAGCCATTCTCCTTCATCTACCTCACGCTCATGAGCATCTACCTCATGCTCGAAGAGGTGCTCTAGCCAGATCTAAATTGATAACATGATTTTTGAGTATTAGATATTTTTTACCTCTCTAGTAGCACTACAGTATGCGGGCATGGTGTTTCTTCGCGGAAATCGTTCCTCAATAAACCGGAGGAAGACGTTAATGTGTGCCAAATCTTCCTCGTCCGCTAGGGAGAAGAAGCTAAAAAATAGATTTGTACTCTCTCGCTCTCTTTTTATGACCCTCTCTCTCCCCCTCTCTCGCTTCTTTTTTCTACCTCTCTCTCTCGCACTCTGTCTCTCTCTCTCACCTCTCCAGCAATTGCTCATTCGTTTTCTTGTCCTCCTCAACTAGTAGGGCCTTGTATTTTTTCGCCAATTTTTGGGCATCAGCCTAAAAAACTTTTTCTGAATTTCGATGACTTAACTAACCCAATCCTTAGCTAACGCCTGGCTGAATAGATCACGATATGTAAATTGGAGGCTCAGGATCAGGAGTCGGAGTAGACGCAAGGATACTGTAGACGAATTCACGACCCGCATAGCACCACGAGGGGAGAGGATATTTGGCTGAAAAAAAATCAGTTCTTTTCTCTAGCACTTTCTCTCTCTCTTTCTATCTCTCTCTCTCTCTCTCTCTCTCTCTCTCTCTGTCTCTCTCTCTCTCTCTCCCTCTCTAACCTTAAATTGCATATCATATTGAGCAAGGATGGCCCGTAATTGTTCGACCTCATAGTGTAGACGGTTTGTCGCGTGGAGACACTAAAAAGAAGGAAAATTCAGGCAGGTAAATACGCGTAAAATCCCTAAAAAAGCTATTAAAAATAGATACCTCGAGCAACAAATTAACAAACGCATAGGCCTGCCAATGGGCGGCCACCTCGTCGGTTTGTCCCTTCTTCGGAGAGCCTATTAGGGCGTTGGGGACGGCGTAGATGGGAGGACGGGGAAGCTGAAAAACGGATTTATACTTTACGATGTCGATGCTAAACTTAACGTAAGAGCGAGAGAGAGAGAGAGAGAGAGAGAGAGAGAGAGAGAGAGAGAGAGAGAGAGAGAGAGAGAGGAGAGACAAGATATAGAGAGAGCGAGGGAGAGAGAGCTAGTAAGAGACAAGAATTAAAATTATATAGGTTTAAACCTTATTAAACTTACGGTCTTGGCAAATTCCGAACTACTATGTACGGGCAGCCGGGCGAAGACGAATTCTGCTTTTCCGAGCAGGTAAATTTCGAAGGCCATCAGCCGACTAGTGGATAGTACTGAAACGTGGCTGCTTTTTATAGTTTTTTGCAGTTTCTGTAGGTAAATCTAAACTAAGCTCGTGTGGATCCGAATATATCGATTTTAACGCGTTTTTTATAAAACAGCTAAGCTTTCTCCGAAAATTCACAAATATCCAGCTCCATAATCGCCGTCGCCGCTTTTCTACAGTACTTCTCGAGCTCGCCGGCGGTAGACGTGCTTGGTTTTACCAGTAGCCGTTCAATCTAGAATAAAATGTAAATTATTTTAAACCGATTTCTAAAGGGCGAACTAATGAAAATTTGATCAAAAAGATTAATTCGGTGAATCGTAAGGCTCGGTAGAAAAATTTGTTATAAAATTTGAGTTTTTATGATTGAAAACAAATAAAATTGTCCATCTATATAATACTACAAAAGACAACGAAAAAAATTACGTATTTTACCCACCTCTTCCGGAATTCCCTCATGGAGCATGTAGTAAATGTGATCGGAGGTCAAGGAAAACCTGAAAATTCGTCAATTCCTGTGAATTTTTACGCTTTTTTTGGCGTTGCTAAATCATTATAATTTTCTATTACATACCCGAAGCAAAAATCGGCAAATATCCTCAGGATCAGCCCGGATCGGATGTCGACAAAGTGGTCGCTGTAGAGGATCGCCTAAAAAAGGCGCGTACACAGCCTATCTACCTCGAAAAATGGGTCCAAAATTGACAAATACAAGAATAAAAACTACCTTCTTATTTTGTAAATTAAATAAAGTTATAAAAGTATTTAACGACGACTAAATTTTATTAAAATTCTATTTGTAAACGTTAGGAAACCCTAAAAATATGAAAATTTTCGCAATAAGTTTTAAAGCCAGAGAATATCTTTAAAAAAAACCCTTGGAATTCTTACCTCCAACGGAAGGCCAAGAAAGACGAGCATTATCACTGGGCATTTTGGCCCTAATTCCGGTGAAAGTGCCAGCGAAACGTCAGCTCGATTCAAGCGTTTTGTGGTGGTGGGAAGGGCTGAAAATTTGCTGTATTTACTTTAACTTTATTCTTGCCTTTTAAGCCATTAAATTGCTTGATTTTTTACTATCTAATACGCTAATTTTATCATAAAGTAACGGAAACCATCAATATCGATTTTTCGGGCTTGATTCAAGCATCTGTCGGTGCGCCCCGGCCAATGCAGCTCCTTCCCTTCAACAACCCTGCCCCCAGGCCCTCTCCTATGGGGGTGTAGCTCAGAGGTAGAGTGTTCGCTTTGCATGCGAAAAGTCCGGGGTTCGAACCCCCGTACCTCCAAAGACTTTTTGCTTTTTGGCGAAAAGATGTATGGCTTGATAATTAATGTTTTGCAGATTACCCGGGGTGCCATTTTTTAAATTGTCGGGTGTTTATGACCGAAACTTACCATCCTGGCTCAGCTCGCACCAAACAAAAAGCGTGGGAAGGCTCTCGCCAACTTCTGGCAGGAATAACGGCAGATCAAGGAAATAGGCGGCTATTAGACGGACAACATCACGGAGTTGTTCGCCGGCATGGGCGTTCCCTAAAAAAAATATTTTAAAAAGGTAAACTGATATTTTTTTTGGTTTTTTATGCACTTTTTGGAGGTATTACCGATGCCCCACTATTAAATAAAATTAGAATCAGAAATCCTCGTTGCATTTTTGCTTATAAACTACCCGAAAACGAAAACTAAAAAGGATTAAAAACCGTAGAAAGATTAAATTTAATCGTAAAGTTCCAAATCGGCGGTTTTGAAGTTTAATAAAATTCAGAAATTGTCATTACTTTTGTTTAATTCAAATATATTCGAACAGCGCGAAAAACTGGTTAAAACGCCATAAACAATATTTTTAGGTGATTTTCGGTTGCCCTAGTGGCCAAAATTTTAATTCTCAAAAATAAATTCTTCATAAATCACAGCTCCTTAAATTCACATAAATTTTAAATCAACCATGGTCATGTTTTCCACGCCTGGCTAGCTAGGAATTAGCCAAAAAAAAAACATCAATTTCTCCCTTTTCCTTCAAATTGCTTTTTTCCTACCATTATGCGCATCCAGCAATAAATTCCGGAATCGTTGCGCGTGGAAAAAGTCCAGTAAATGATCGGCCGTCATCAGTAAAAGCACATTTATCTAGAATTCAAGTCCATTTTAGCACCAGCATAGTCGTTAGTAGCGGCTCGGAATATTGAGCGTGGTCTCTCTAGACGTGGCAGTTGATTCCGAATGAATGGACCTCCAGGCCGGCCGATGAAGTGGAATCGGGTAGAGCGGATGTGGCAGTGGCAGAATGTATCAAGAAAGAATCGGGGCCTCCGAAAGGGGGAGAAAAGCCCTATAAGCTGGGGAATATGTGGCTGGCTGGCTGGGGTCGGGCCAGCTGTTTCGTAGCCATGGTTACCGGAAAGGGTAGCCACACAACACTGCCCGTCATTAGGCAAAGGGAGATTTGGAACTAACAATAAGTCCGTCGAAGCGGTTAATTGCAAAAAAAAATGGAGAGAGAGAGCGGGTGAAAGAGAGAGAGAGAGTGAGCAAGAGAGCAGAGAGAGAGAGAGAGAGAGAGAGAGAGAGAGGGGGGGGGGGAGGGAGAGAGAGAGAAAGAGAGGGAGAGAAACAGGGGAGAGGAGAGAGAGAGAGAGAGGCGGAGGGAGGGGGGAGGGAGAGGAACGAGAGAGAGAGAGAGAGAGAGAGAGAGAGAGAGAGAAAGGGGGAGAGGGAGAGAGAGCGCGAGAGATAGTGAGAGAAAGCGAGAGAGATCTTCTAAACTTTGTAAAAGCTTTTCCACAAAATTTCTAAGTTGAACTATCTTGTGTGTTTTCTTATCTTCTTGAATAGTTCTCTCCTCTGTTAGATTTAGATGCGGATTTTAACCCAAATTCAACCAAAGCAGGGACATTAGGCGGAACATGCAGCAGTCCAGTCCTGGACGCCCTAGGGTAGATAGAATTTCACTGTTTCATTAGCTTTTAGGTTAGCTTAAAATTGCCCGGATCAAAGGATTTTTGGCGTATATTGATCGTAGTTTGCAATATAAGGTTTATTACGCGTAACCCCACTGGGTTTCAGCTTATCAATAAGCTCGAAATAAACGCTTTCTAGGCTTGGTAGCAGAGACCGGTTCCGTTCTTGAAGCAAGTGTTCCAGACGGAAGTGGTGGTGTTCGAGTTCGTGCAGCACAGACTGAAAAGTAGCTTACGGCATCATTCTAGCCTTGCTCAGCCTTTAGAATACGATAAAATCATACCCATGATAATCAGTGTTGGTGGCATAGTTCCAGGCGCACAAGCCAAGGGTGCTCTGGCAGCGGCTGTAGCACGAAGAGTAGCAGCTCGACGCGCTCCAGCTAAAAATAGATTTAGTGAGCGAGCGAGAGAGGGAGAGAGAGAGAGGGAGAGAGTGAGCGAGAGAGTGGGAGAAAGAGCTAGAGAGAAACAGAGAGACAGAGAATCAGAGATAGAGCGAGAGAGACAGAGAGAGAAAGAGCGATTCCGATACCTTCCGGTAGCCTGAGCAGGCGCGCAGTTGCACAGCTCCCAGCCGCTGCTCTGGAAGGCGAACCCGGTCGACAGGGAGGTAGCCTGGCCGTTGCAGTAATCCTGAAATTGGCAAAATTACTTTCTTAGCTTCAGCTTTAGCTTTAATTTACCCTCCCCCGATAACAGAAAAGTTCGACCAATTCTTGAGTCCTTAAAACTTGCCGCGCACGCGTCCTTCTTCTGCTTCGTCGTGTAGGTGGAGGGCAGCTGGGTGAACGTCGAGACGGCCACGACGAGCACGGCGAGGATGAGGAAGGAATGCTGAAAGGTGACCTAGCTACCGTAAGGCAGCTAAATCTTACCATGATTGGATGAATGGTCGAACTGGTGGCTCGAATAAGATACCCTTTCTACCACAGCTGCCGTATTTATACAAGTTTCCCCTCGTAAATTCCGATCTCCCACAACCCACTCGCAACGTAAAATCGGCATTAGTCTGGCTGACCCCCGGGACATTTTGCTACGAAATCCAACAGTAGACAGTACCCAAAAAGTCCTATTTTTACGACCGTACCGAAAAAGTTGGATTTGGAGGTTAGTAAAAGCCCACGCGGCCATAACACAGTTCAGCTCACATTCTCTCTCTGTCTCTCTTTCGCTGACTCTCTCTCTCTCTCTCCGTTTCGTTTTCTTTAGCTCTCTCGCTTTATCTCCCTCTTCTCTCTCGCTTCTCTCTCTGTATACTAGTGATGCTATTATTCAAATCTTAAGCCTAATTTGCACCCGCCGAGGCAAATCCGCGGATTTGATTTGAATAAGGTTTCAGCACTCGCAAGATCAATTTATTACAGCACAGCGAGATCATTTTAGGTGAAGTGACCGGAATTCGCTGTGAACCCGCTTATTAACCATTCCAAGTCATCACCTATAATAATTTTCTTGACGCGTCTGTCTGTTAAAGGGACTCCGAACTGCCAAATAAAGCCCTTTTGGGAGGGCTCTTTGATTTCTGGCAAATTGCCAGCGGGCGCTGCGGGATGAGAGCCCTCACTCTTTCGATTTTTGCGCGTAGTTGTCTTTGCCCGGTTTCTTTGTGAAAACACTATAATTCGCGCATTCTGAGCGTATTCTTGAGATCCTCACTCAATTCTAAATAGTTTTGGTGTTTTAATACTCAAATTTGGCCCAGAAACAGCCGAGAACGCGATTTCGAGGTGACAACAGGCAATTTCAAATTTGTGAGCTTCCCGCGCCTCTAGGTGTACAGAGGCCTCCGACGTACAGGGCTCAGATTTTCGGGCCGTCACTCAATTTTTGGCATTTCGTAGCCCCTTTAAGGAGTCCCGAATTCAACTCGAAGGGGGAAGGAGCTAGAGCCTTGGTCTCTTCGGATTCGGATAGAGTGTGGTCAGAAACCCCAAACTGATAAAAAAATTACGGAAAAGTTTTCATTTAAATTATTAAAATGAACTTTGAAATTTTTCCTTAGTTAGTAGGGATGGGGGACGGAAGTTGGGTAGATTTTGGACATAGTGAGCCAGGTGGCGCTCGTTTCGTGGATGCAAATTTTCACGGAAGCCATTTCATTTCTTTTATTTCTTCCACGCATCCGGTCGGTCGTTATTTTCGTTTTGAAGGGAATTTCGGCTATGGGAGGTATTTAAAGCCATCAGGAAGGTATCTAGGTAGTTTTTGAAGGGGATTGCGGCTAGGGAAGGTATCTAAAGCCATCAAGAAGGTATTTAGGTAGTTTTTTATTTAGGTATGGTAGTAGTTTAGGTATCTAAGTTTTTACAGGGGGTTGGCTATAGGGGGTATCGGAAGCGCTTGGCGTGGGTATTGATGAAGATAGAGATGTAATGTGGTGGTGTAGAACATGGAGGGTAGCCCGAAGGCCAGTCGATTACAGTCGCGAAGCGGCTGTAATCGGCTGGTATGTACAAATATCATACATGGGATGCATGTGTCATGGGCTAAACTCCAGATAACCCCCCCCAGCCGACCCCCACCTATCGTATCTCGGCTCACTGTTCATCTACAGGTGTGTAAAGTATACCAAAATACTCGCCACAGCAAGACGAACATTTTGGTATACTTTACACACCTGTAGATGAACAGGGAGCCGAGATACAAAAGTTGGGTGCCGGCTGGGGAGGGGGGTTATCTGGAGTCTTACCGTGTCATGATTCCAAACTTTAAAAAAATTCATACAATGACAATCGAAAGGTTTACCAGTGGGTATCGATTAATTAGGCCAGGAAACAGGTATTCAGTATATCTCCGTTGGTGGACAACATTTTGCAGCGCCCTTCTTATAAAGGTGTTCACCGGCTTGACACATGTCGTATGCGAGTTGCCAAACTAAAATTAACTAGGCGTTAGTTTATGGCCACAAATAGTTAAAGTTGCACTCGAAAAGCTTCATTGGTAACGTTTACGGCTACGGTTTACTTTACCCCCCCCCCCAGCCGGAAGTTTTTGGCTATAACTTTTTTATTTTACATTATTGTAGGCTCAAATTAAAACTCTTAGTATATTTTTCGACGCTCTATCGAATGGCGTTGCAAAAATCCCGACAAAATAAGCGAAAATACCGACAACTTTGAGGCCCTTTGGCTGTGGGGGGGGGGGGGTAAAGTAAACTCTTACCACGACATTGGGTAGAGCGTCAAAAAATACTAAAGGATTCTATTCCAGCTTGAAGAAACTTATTTACAAAACGCTGTTTACGTACTTACTACAGTGCGGGTCAAAATGATAAGCCCACCTCGTTTTGTCGATTTTTTCTGCGGAAAAGCATATATCTGACTAAGCCAAATACTAGGTCATGTAGTCCTGAAAAAAAGACGAATTTTTCGATGTACTTGAATTGTCTTTAAATTAACGGGAAGCCGATTTATGAAGCAAAAAGATAAAATAGTGCGAAAAACCGATGTGTCAGAAAGGCAGGTCCACACTTTACATATGATTACAACCAACAATGTGTATGAATATTAGATGCTAATTATATTCTAATTATGGTAATCTTTCTCCGGTTAAATTTTTCGAATTCATATTGCTACTATGCCTATTTTTCTACACTGCATCCCGATCAGCATCTATTACTATTCATAACCATTGTTGATTGTAATCATATGGAAAGTGTGGACCTATCATTTTGACACAGCGGTTTCTCGCACTATTTTATAGTTGACTTTATAAATCGGCGATCCGTTATTGTAGAGATATTTAGAGTAAGTGGAAAAATTCATCTTTCCAAGGGCTACAAGACCTGTTGTTGGGACTGACTCGAAAATGCTTCTCCGCCGAGAAAATTGCGAATAACTGGGTGGACTTATCCTTTTGACCCGCACTGTAGTGAAAAACAGTTGGAAAACACTTTCCCTATCAATATTATGAAAATTCAGTCCTAAGAAAAGAGTTGATAATTTTTCATAACGTGAAAAAATATAGAATATCTCGGGCCTAATCAACGTTTTCACGAACCTTTGTGCATTTTGCTCCCCGTTTCCGTATCAATCCATCGTTCGTAAACATTGTCGATGGTTGGATGACGCACTAAAGGCATCAAAAGATACCTATAAAAAAATTACACAACTATCCTACTATATATAAAAAAATAGTGTCTGTATGTGTGTGAGTGTGTCCGAGCCACTTTGCATGCAACTTCCGTCAGCGTGTTCCAGTTAGTGTTGGTTTTTTACCGGTACCGAAACCCAGTACCGGTACCGACAGCCATTTTTTACCGACGCCATTTTTACCGGTACCGGACCTCCGGTACCGGTACCAAGTGAGTACCGATGGCATCGGTACTTTTTCGGTACCGGTACTCGGCGGGTACCGCCGGCTCGGTACTTTTCCGGTACCGGTACCAAGTGGGTACCGAGAGGGTCGGTACTTTTTCGGTACCCGTACCAAGTGAGTACCGACGGCTTCGGTACTTTTCCGGTACCGGTACCAAACCGACCGGTAACGGTACTGCGGGTCGGTACTGGCGGGGTCACAGGGGGCCGCCTTGGTTCCTGGCAGTGGGCCAGACGCGTGGCGTGTCGCCGCGGTGACAGGCAAGGGCCCGCCGGTATTTCTTATCGAATTAAAGCCTATATATCGAAGGCCAGAGCAGAATTTCTTTAGAACAGATAGCAATACAAACCCCAGTATAAATAAAGGCAGGAATATGATTTATTTTTGTAAAAAAAGGTACGCAGCGGCGACACGCCACGCGTCTGGCCCACTGCCCTGAAGCAAGGCGGCCCCTGTGACCCCGCCAGTACCGACCCGCAGTACCGTTACCGGTCGGTTTGGTACCGGTACCGCAAAAGTACCGAAGCCGTCGGTACTCACTTGGTACCGGTACCGAAAAAGTACCGACCCTCTCGGTACCCACTTGGTACCGGTACCGGAAAAGTACCGATGCCATCGGTACTCACTTGGTACCGGTACCGCTCCCCGGTACCGATGTTCGGTACCGGTACCCGCCGAGTACCGCGGTACCCAGGGGGTTCGGTACCGGTACTGGGTTTCGGTACCGGTAAAAAACCAACACTAGTTCCAGTAGTATCTCAATAAGGGGGGTAGTTAGGGGTATGTTTTATACCTCATTAGATGCGTAATGGTCTGGAGATGACTGCACACTTATAAGATTTTACAAAATCAGCGATTTTCAACGTTAAATTTAAGTTTTTGTAAAAATTTCGGACACCCTCTTTGTTAGGAAAAAATTAACATACACCGGGAGTGATGATAGCCTATATAATGGGAGAGAGGCCGCGTTTTCTTTTTTTTTGCCATCTGAATTCGGGAAAATGATGTAAAGTGAAGAATTTCATGGGATAGACGGGGCCAGGGTTGAAAAGTCGCGAAGCGGCTTTTCAACCCTGGTATTTTCTATATCCTATATCCTATCCTGTATTGTGTGTGTCTGTGCCACTTTGCATGCAACTTCCGTCTCTCTGTCCGGAGGATATCTCGACAATAGAGTAGTTTTAAGGTATGCATGATACGTCATAAGATGCGTAATGGCCCTGAGATGACTGCACTAATATCAAATTTTACAAAAACAGCTATTTTCGACATTCAATTAGGTTTTTGTGGAAAAATCGAGCACCTTCTTTGTTAGGAAAAATTCGCATACTCCGGAAGTGGCTGTAACCTATATATTAGGTTGAACCGAAAATTCTTGTAATATTTTTCATCCTACCTTATATAATTTTCAGGGGGTAAAGTCACTACCCCGAAAAGTCACTACCCCGAAAAGTCACTACCCCGAAAAGTCACTACCCCGAAAAGTCACTACCCCGAAAGTCACTACCCCGAAAAGTCATTACCCCGAAAGTCACTACCCCGAAAGTCATTACCCCGAAAGTCACTACCCCGAAAAATGATAGCGTTGTTTTTCCCGGAAAAATCCAGTTTTCATGCGGTTTTCCTATGAAAATCATGCAAATTATTTCGGGGTAGTGACTTTTCGGGGTAGTGACTTTTCGGGGTAATGACTTTTCGGGGTAGTGACTTTTCGGGGTAGTGACTTTTCGGGGTAGTGACTTTTCGGGGTAGTGACTTTTCGGGGTAGTGACCGGACGCCAATTTTCAGGTGTACCAGCGCTGACCCCCCGCTAACGGTTTCCCAATGAGTTATTTGTGTAGGGCATAGTATTACAATCAATTAATGGTGTCATTCCGAAAATAAAACCAAGCCACAATCTCAACTAAAGCAAATAAAGCAATTTACCGGGTAAAAATCCGGGTCGTAGTGGTTTAAAAAAGAGTTCGACAAAAAAATTTTGACTGTCCTCTAGGCTTGTCATACCCCCCAGAACCGAATACCCAAAAAGCAAAAAAGTTCTCCCGCGGCCGGGAATCGAACCCCCGACCCTCTGCCTAATACACTGTAGGGGGGGTTGGGAGGGGGTTGGGAGAGGGGTGGGTGGGGGGTTTTGGGGGGTTGGAGGGGGGTTTTTTGGGGGGTAAATGGGGGTAAGTGGGGGTAAGGGAGGGGGGGGTGGGTTCGGGAGGTCTAGGGCTAGGGTTGAAAAGTCGCGAAGCGCCTTCTGAACCCTAATGTGCAATTAAAATCGGTAATTCGACTATTCTCGTTGCTCTAATATGTACTTTGAATAAAACGTACGGTCGCCGCGCAGTCAAATATCGGAATTCGTCGTTTTTGCAGATGATTTCGATGAGATCTCCTTTCCCATTATCATAGGCATCTACCTTGAGACGCCGAAATCCCCAGCGGATACTGATCGTTTTCTTCTCAATCCCGCTCGGCCAGTCAGCCTAGAAATGTAAAATACTTTTTTGCGAAAAATGTTAAGGATTTATTTTTACGTATTTTGCACTTTTATGCTTATCAAAATTAATAACAAATCAGCGTTCATTCAGAGCATCCAAAATATAGTCGTAATTTTAGTTCAAAATAATTTAAATAAAAAAATAGTGTTTGTGCGTGTAGACTCTTTGCATAAACAGCTCGAAAAACCGAGTTATCAGCGCGTGGAAAGAGTTTTAGGGGCCAGTTGAAACGTATTTAGGGGTATGCGAGGGCGTAGATTACCGCGCGCTTATCAGCTTTTTAAGAAATGGAACCTAACTACGCAGTTTCATCAAATTTGGAACTGTGGTTTTTCAACAAAACACGGTTTCCCGAGGGGACATATTCTTGGCCGCTACTGTACCAAATCTAGCAAAGCTGCATCTGCTCAGAAATCAGCCAAAAATCCTGCCTTGAGACCGAAAAATCTGTTCCACAGGAAACAGACATACCGGCCGGAATGATTAACGATTTGGAATTGACGAAAAAATGGCCCAGAATGACCGGAACTGACCTTTCGCTTTCCGTCCAACGACTCGGATACACTAATGGCCTGTTTCAACGGGGATCCTAATATCCATTCATTCCATGTGGCCTCGCGAGCTGCCGTGTTCGAACGCTCGTATTCGGGCTAAATAAATACGCGTCACGCGTCTGGGAATAAAAAAACATACAGGGTGTCCCAAAAAAAAACGAACCATCTGGCATTTTGCCGTGTTACATCCAATCGGTCCCAAAATTTGATGAGAGGTGTATCAGACCCTAAATAACCACAATCCTGACTTTTAGCCCCATAACTACAGTTGTTCTCGAGTTATAACGAAAATACTGTTTTTCCCGCAATTCTAAACAGTTTTTCGGCTATTTTTTTGGACTTTGCATCGATTTGCATCGACTTCCGGCTGCGAATCCCAAATTTCGCTTAAGAACTTGGATAATTTTGCGTTGTAAAAATCGCTTAAATCGAAGCTTCTTTAATTAATTTTAATCAGAAAAAATTAAGAGAGGTTAAGAAGGCCTACCGGATCATTTTCACTTAATGTTTAGGGGGTCTAATTCCACGGAAACCCTATGAAAAATAGAAAATAAAGTTTGTTTTTGCCATAACTCGAAATCTACTGTAGCTACAGGGCTATAAGTCAGGATTGTTGTTATTTAGGGTCTGATACACCCCTGGTCCAATTTTGGGACCGATTGGATGTAACACGGCAAAATGCCAGATGGTTCGTTTTTTTTTGGGACACCCTGTAGATTACATCATTCGACGGTAAACTTTTGCACGATTTTAGAGGCCAACAAACAACCGCGGCAAGAGTTTACAGGGTGACCCAAACCCCCCCCCCCCCTCTAGAGGCCGTCAATCGGACCGGATCGGAATGATTTTTATACCAATCGAAAGCTCTCGGAAAGGCGAGAAAACAAGCGGGTTTCGTTTTCTAAGATTTAATCTGATTCTAGCGATATTTCAGGTTTTCCTAAAAAGCCGGGAATTTTTCATCAGGAATTTCGCAATTAGCATGCAGATCTCGCATAAATCAGCAGTTTTCATGGTTTTCGGACATAAAATTAGCAAAATATATAAAAAAATAGTGTTTGTGTGTGTGTGTGTGTGTGCCACTTTGCATGCAACTTCCGTCATTATGTTCCAGTCGTATCACGATAGGGGAGGAAGTTAAGGGTATGTTTGATACGCCAAAAGGTGCGTAATGGTCATGACACGACTGCACACTTATCAGGTTTTACAAAAAGTGCTATTTTCGACATTAAAATTACATTTTTATGAAAATCCGGGTCCCCCTCTTTGTTAGGAGGCAATTTGCATGGGCCGGAAGTGGCGAAAGCCTATATAAAGGGACAGAAGGGGATGTTTTTCATTTTTCGGCATGGGTGATTCGTGAAAAATATGCAAAGTCCAGAATATCATCGGATCAGACGGGGCCAGGGTTGAAAATAGAGTTGTTATAACTCAAACAAAACAAGGCCTCAAACAATCTTGTTTGAACAACGTTGTTTGATAGGATTTTTGGAGATTCAAATCAAACATGTTTTGTCTGAGATGACCTTTGATCGATCAAACAAAACAAGATTGTTTGAACTATTTGAGCAGTTTGAGTTTTGTTTGACCTTGTTTGAAACGTATGCTAATTTTGGATTTAAAACGTGATTTTTCAGCATTTTCGCAATTTGCATAAATTTTTCCGGTAAAAATTGTTTTTGAATGTTTGAATTCGCTTCCGATCCATCCAAAATCCCCAAAAATCTCACCGCTTAGGGTGCTCAAACAAGTTCAAACAAGTCAAGCAATCTTGTTTGATTTGATCCCCCTGGAACTCAAATCAAACAAGTTTGTTTTGTTTGAAACTTTTCGAGCTCAAACAAAGCAAACTTGTTTGAGTTGTTTGAATAATTTGTTGTTTGTTGTTTGAGTTATAACAACTCTAGTTGAAAAGTCGCGAAGCGGCTTTTCAACCCTGGTTAGCAAATAAAAAAGCTTAATTAAGAAATTCAACCCTCATTGTTTTCTCGCCTTTTCGAGAGCTTTCGATAGATACCTAAATCGTAAAAATCGGAATCGACTGCGGACCGCTAGGTAGGGGGGGTTTTTTTTGGGGCACCCTGTACTTTACCCCCCCCCACCGGAAAGCCCCAAAAACAGGGGAAGTGTGTGTGTGTGTGTGTTTTTTTGCGACCACGGAATTTAAAATACCCATTCCATGTAACATCTGGCGACGATTATCGGTTTATGGCGGCCATATGCCGCTTTGATCTCCTTGATGAGCTTGGCATCAGGGGGCTCTTGAAAATGGAGGATCAAGGCGTAGCATGGGATTGGACGGGCTTTCAGCGCTTCCCAGTCGGTTTCACGCTGAAAATCCAGCATTAATTACAGCTGCGGTTTGGTTAGTTGGCCCCATGGTTATTACGAATTCGCTAACGGCAAAAATCTTGTCGGATAAACCCGGTAAGGCAATCGCTTTCGGGATTATTCAATTAAACAGCGCGCGAAATTGAGCGTGGGGTGAAAAGTCGCGAAGCGGTTTTTTAACCCTGGTCTTAAAGACTACCAGAACGATGGAACGGGCACTGTCACCCCGAGGGTGCTGCCCCCAAGAACGCGCAGAGAGGGTCGTCATTAGTGGTGTCCCGTATTGGGCAAAGACCCTCAGGGGTTTGGGGCGCCTCTGACTCCCTTCCCGATTTGGCCCTGTGGTGTAGTGGCTAGCGCGTCGGACTGTGAGCGAACCATCGCGGGTTCGACCCCCGCCCGGTGCGCAACTTTCTTGCTCTAAACGATATTTCATCGTTCTGACGGTCTTTGATGCAAAAGATGGGTAGGGAATAGAGTGGAGCTTATTCAAATCGGATTTGAATAAGATTTGAATTATTCAAATCAAACCGATTTGATTTGAATCGAGGTAAGCTTGTTCAAATCAAACCGATTTGAATTGGCCAAAGTCAACTCAAATCAAATCAAACCGATTTGATTTGATTTGAGTTATTTGAACAAGATTTGAACAAGAATGGGCAAGGGTTTTTCCTGGATTTATGCAAGATGTCAAATAATATTACGTAAATCTCGGATGCAAAGTGACATTTCGCCTCTAGCCGCTTCCGCAACAGCGCCGAGCGCAGCGTCGGATAGCTTTGATCAATTCCAAGCGCTAAGACCACATTTGCAAACGTTTTTGGCGTCCGTTTTATCATTATTACGCACATCGGAAACACTAAAGGCCGAAATTAAGGTAATTACCATCGGTTTCAAATTTGCATACTCGGTTTGCCTGTTGTTCAAATTACTCAAATCAACTCAAATCGCAGCAGATTTGATTTGAATTGCCTTTTCTTGTTCAAATCAAATCGGTTTGAGTTGAATAAGAAAATCTTGTTCAAATCGGTCTTATTCAAATCAAATCATATTTGAGTCCGATTTGATTTGAATAAGCTCCACTCTAGTAGGGAATGGGGCGAGGCAGAAGGGATCAGAGAAGATTTATGCTAATTTTAGAAGTAAACCACGTCTATGTTGATTTTTCTGGGCCTTCCTGATCCCTTGAACGGGAAGAACCGAATACTTGCCATACAATAACATCCTCAACTGTGACCACAACTTGGCAATAATGCTCACCAAACCCGCAATGTAGACGTATCGATTGGATGGCTCCTGGCAAATATGACGACGAGAGAGCCGAAGCACGCATTTCGTGTAGGCGGGCCCCAGGTGGCCATAATATAACTGAAAACAAACATTTCTGGTAGCTTTCGACCGATAAAAATAGCATCTCTGTTGTTAGTACACCCACAGTATTCAAAAAAAAACAGTAAAAAATTTTTCCTCAGAAAGCGATGTGTGGCACGGTTCGTAAAACTGGGATTTTCCGGCTTTCACCCAAATCGGTAAAGGTTGCTTAACGGGGGGAGGGAACAAGTAACGGGGGTGGAAGCCATTTTTGTACTTATAAACACGATCCTGCTATTTTGAAAACGCCATCGGATAGAGCGTCAAAAATTATACTAGGAAATTTATTCAGTTGAAAAAAACCTTTTAACAATATTTAATTGATCAAACTTTTTAGCTTAATAAAGTAGTAATTTTAAATTGTGATATTTTGGGCAGAAATTAAATCTCGTAGTATAATTTTCGATGCTCTATCCGACGGCGCTAACGAAATCCTGACGAAAAGCTCAAAACACCGAAAATGATGAGCATTTTATGGTTATGCTTCATGACCAGCCCCCTGGTTTTGTTTATTTAATAATTACTATATAATAAATTATTTCGGGCTCAAATTGAATCTCTTAGTATATTTTTTGATGTTCTATCCGATTGCGTTCATGAAATCCCGTTAAAATACCGAAAAATACCGAAAATTACGTCCACCTTATGGCTATACCTCATAACTATAACTAATCTAAATTACATTATTTCGGACAGAATTTAATTCTCTTAGTATATTTTTTGACGCTCTACCCGATGGCATGCTTGAATTAGCACGACAGGTCTTCATAGCGGAAAAATGGTTTCCGCCCCGTTATTTGTTTCCCCCGTTAAGCAACATTTACTTTAGCGTGAATGTGTGTGCGTGTGTGTATGTGTGGGTGTGCAACCCGAAAATTCTTGTCGACCCCCCTCCTCTTGGCCACCGCTTTCAGATATTAGAAAAATCGCAGCTATAACAGCGCCGCAAGCAAAAAAAAACAATTAGAAAAAAGCGTTCGCAACGCTCAAATTCATGTGAAAACATCAAAGAAAAGGCGCCGCAGGCGAAATTTGATTTGGACACTTGTCAACTCTAACCATCTGGTTCACATTATACTATGCAAAATGCCCGAGTATTAACGGCCCCGCAGGGGTGAGAAGCCGCCCCGCCGCTTTTCAATCCCGTTTTTACCTCAAAGACAAAAAATTTAATGATTTTTATGATCTTTTGACATCTAAAAACTGTGTCTAATTCTCTAAAAATTGTTTTGATTGCCGTTCGAAATTAGCGTTAACAAGGACCTTAACAAGGACCCGTTAAAACACTTTTAACTTACCGTATCATCGAAAATGAACCATTTTTCGCGGCCTTTCTCTCGGTCCAAAAGTGGTTCCCAGCACGACCGCCAGGCATCGATGAAAATGTTTTGCGGCCAGGCTTCCCATGAAGCTTTCGCCATGTCCCACATCGCGTTGTAGGAGGCGGCATGCATTGTCAACCGAGAAAGTTTACGTTTTCAATGTCATCTCAACTTGAAGTGAAGGATAAAATGGGGTTAGACGGGGCCAGGGTTGAAAAGTCGCGAAGCGGCTTTTCAACCCTGGTCGTTATTTGAAAATGAACGAGCCGACTCGACTTAGTTGAATTTCCGGCTTAGTCGTATCTGAATAAAAACATCTCTAATTTGAACTACAGGGTGTCCCACAAAAAACACCGCCCTTTAACTCGACGCAGAGGTATCGAATCGAAATGATTCACCATTCGAAAGCCCTCGAAACGGCGAGTTTGCCATACTTCTCAAAAAAACCATGTTTTTATGGAAACGCGCTATACGTTTGTACGTTTTTAAACGACGATACGACGCATACGATAGGACGAAACGTTTTTAAATGCGTTAAAATGCCGCGTATCAACAAACATGGTTTTGAAAATTGTTGCAAACTGGCCGTTTCAAGGGCTTTTGAATCGTGTAACTACTATTTCTGTTAATTTGATAACAATCATCACTACATAGATAACAGTTAATGCTACTAACTAGCGTTCCGATCCGATAATTCTGCGTCGATTCTGTATTTTTTAGTCTTTTCGCAATTATCATAACTGTTTCCGGAGAAATGGTTTTTCAAACGGAATGAACTTCCGGCTCAAAATCCCAAAAGCATGCAGGTCAACTGCTAAAAACAAGTTCAAACAGTCTTGTTTGATTTGATCCTGTGGACCCCAAACCAGACAAGGTTGGGCTAAATTGCGGTATCCGGTCACTAAACGGATTTCGGATTTTTATATGTCAAAATGCTCAGCATGGCGAGCTGGTTCGGTATCAGTTGAAAAGACTTGGCGGCAACACTTCTATCTCGAGATATGACGCTTCAAAGTTTGACTTCAACCCGTGCATTATATAGCATATACTCGTCTCAGAAGTCAGTTTTCAGTGCGAGTAAAGATGGATAAGTGCTCGATCGGAGCTTAACTTTACTCTCCACAAACCAGTTTGAGCCTAAAAATAAGGCTTCGTGCCACCCCGGGGCCTAGTCGCTTCGGATGGGTGCGAGCTCGTACAGGGTTTCGAAAACGGGGGCGCGCGTAGCGGCCAGGCGTCCCGATTTCGAAAGAGTGGAGCAGCAGCCCATCCGAAGCGACGGCCCGCCTCGCCTGACAATGTTTTTTACCCAAAGAACGGTAATTCTATACCATTCCGTTAATTTGCGATGTACAGTTGGCGTATACAGGGTGTCCCAAAAAACGACCCATCTGGCATTTTGCCGTGTTACATCCAATCGGTCCCAAATTTGGACCAGAGGTGTATCAGACCCTAAATAACACAATCTTGACTTATGGCCCTGTAGCTACAGTAGTTCTCGAGTTATAGCAAAAACAAACTTTATTTTCGATCTTTCATAGGGTTTTCGTGGAATTAGACCCCCTAAACATTAGGTGAAAATGATCCGGTAGGCCTTCTTTACCGTAAGAAATTTTTTCTAGAGTAAAATTGATAAAATAAGCTTCGATTTAAACGATTTTTACAACGCAAAACTACCCCAGTTCTTAAGCGAGATTAGGGATTCGCAGCCGGAAGTCGATGCAAATCGATGCAAAGTCCAAAAACAGCCGATAAAACTTCAGAATTCCGGGAAAAACAGTATTTTCGTTATAACTTTAAAACTACTGTAGCTATGGGGCTGTAAGTCAAGATTGTTGTTATTTAGGGTCTGATACACCTTTGGTCCAAATATGGGACCGATTGGATGTAACCCGGCGAAAGGCCAGATGGGTCGTTTTTTGGACACCCTGTATAGGTGTATTGCGTACTACATGTCGGCCTGTCTTGAGACCTTGTAAGCTATATTTCTCATGATAGCGATTTTCCGCCAAGTTTTTTCAACTGATCCTGAATCAGCTCAATTTACTGAGCATTTTGACATAACCCACTCAGATTTTCGGTTAGTGACCGGATACTTATGTAGCCGACTTTGAAATGTCATATCTCGAGATAAATGTGTTGAGATAAGTTTTTTCAACTGATCCTGAATCAGCTCGACCTGCTGCGTATTTTGACATATAAAAATCCGAAATCCGTTTAATGACCGGATACCGCAATTTTCCCCAAGGTTGTTTTGCTCGAAACATTTCGAGCTCAGGCAAAGCACTCTTGTTTGAGTTGTCTGAATAATTTGTTTTTTGTTGTTTGAGTTATAACAACTCTAATTTGAAACAAATGAATGGAGGGAACACAGGAAAATGAGCATAGTAAATGGCCTAGGCAGGGTTAGCCTGGAGGCGATGTTTGCTGTTTGCGTATCCAGCCCGGCGAGGTCAATGGCGCGCCGTTTTCGTTCCCGCCAATTTGAATCTAAAAATACTGTGCATGTTGTAAATTGTGAGGAATTTACTAGAGTTGAAAAGCCGCTTCGCGACTTTTGATGATATTCTCCATATATATTCTCTGATCAGGGTGAAAAGCCGCTACGCGACTTTTTCCTAACAAAGAGGGTGACCAAGATTTTTATAAAAACGGGAATTTGGTTTTTAAAACAGCTGACTTTGTAAAAACTCAAACAGAACGTGCATTTGCATACAACTTCGATCAGCGGGTCCGGAGGATATCTCAAGAAGGGAAATATATTAGGCTACGTATGCAGACCCGTACGGGAGCCGAGATTTCGGGGGCAGCCACCCAAAAAATTTTGGCGACCTCCCCCCTCGACACTTTCAAAACCTTCGAAAATAGCGACAATGACAGCGCCGCAGGCGAAAAAATTTAGAAAACCGGGTTCGTAACGCTTAAATTCGTGTGAAAACACATCGGAAACGGCGCGCGCAGGCGAAATTTTGTTCAGCAAAATGGTGCACTAATGAAAACGAGCGCCGCAGGCAAAAAATTTTAGAAAAATAGGTTTTCTAGAGGTAAAATCGTTTCACAACAGTGATAAACAGTGCTTCGCATAAACAACACCGTGCCCCCGGTGCCCCCCCCCTCGTACGGGCCTGTACGTATGATACGCTATTAGGTGCGTAATCGATCTGGCACGCTGATTTATCATTAAACCAGGGTTGAAAAACCGCTTCGCGGCTGGCCCCGTCTTGGACCTATGAAAGTAGTGACTTTGCATAATTCTTTCCGAAGACCGATCACCAAAAATGAAAACCATGCCCTCCCTTCCTTTTTATAAGCCATTTCCACTTCCGCCGTATGCTAATTGCTTGCTAACAAAGAGGGAAGCCAAGATTTTTACAAAAACCTAATTTTAATAGCGAAAATCGAAGTTTTTCAAAACTTTTATGTGTGTGCAGTCGATTCCGGTCCCTTCTTTACCCTATGACGTTTCTTCCCTACCGAAAAAATGCTTCTCTGAGGCTGTAGGTGCGGAACATCCAAACGGAAGTGCATGCAAATATACACACACACACACAAACACTATTTTTTTATATATAGTAGGATAGTAGGATTACGACCAAAAATTACGACGAAACAAACATTAAATTTCGTTTTGATAAAAATTTTGGGTACCCTATTTGTTACCAAAAAATTTGCATCCGCCGGAAGTGGCGAAAGCCTAAATAAAGGGATGTCCTCTCGCGATGAGCCAGAAAGAGTGTTAGTTTAAGTTTAATAACAGAGATTTTCTAAAAATTGCATGAATCTGTTGCATAAACAAGAAGTTTGAAATAATGTTGTGAATTTGTTGAATTAAAAGGAAAAGCTCCCACTGGAAGCAAGGAAGTCAAACGTGTGGGTTAAAGAAGTCAAACGTTTAAGTAGACTGCGTCTACTTTAAAAATTTTAAAAAATTTCTTGTTTTAAAAAGTTATAGCATTTCAAATTTCGATGTTCCCAAATCCCAACTGCAAGATTATTTATGTATTTTGCCTTTCCCGGCTGATTTCTTAAGAAACAAGCATCGCCATCGTATTCAGAAAAATTTCCTCTATCAAAATTTCTGAAGAAAAATTTTGTTGCTCTAACCATTTCGAACCGCGCAAACGAAACAAGTATTAATTAAGAATGTGTCTTTTTATTGCTACGAATCAATGACATTTTTCCGTGGCCCTCGATGATTTGAATGAAGAGAACTATTTCCATGGCAATTAACATGTAATTTGCAAGCTCAACGCGCATGTCAAATCGATGCAAATTGTGGCTCTATCCTACTATATATAAAAAAAAATAGTGTTTGTGTGTGTGTGTGTGTGCCACTTTGCATGCAACTTCCGTCAGCGTGTTCCAGTAGTATCTCAAGAAGGGAAGGGTATTAGGCTACGTATGATACGTCATCATATGCGTAATGACCTAGGGATGACTGCACACTCATAAAATTTTCAAAAATTAGCGGTTTTCAATGTTAAAATTAAGTTTTTGTTGAAAAATCGAGAACCCTCTTTGTTAGGAAACAATTAGCATACGCCGGAAGTGGCGGTATGCATATATAAAAGAAAAGAGCGATCGTTTCTCTTTTTTGTGTCAGCGAAAACTGCGAGAAATATGCAAAATGAAGAATATCATGGGTTCAGACGGGGCCAGGGTTGAAAAGTCGCGTAGCGGCTTTTCAACCCTGGTCTTTTTGATATTTTTTTTGGCTCTTGTTGTTTTCATCATAAAAAGCTTAATTACCATCACAGAAAAATTTTGACTACACAGAAAGACGCGTCTTTTCAAGGGCTAAAAGATGTCTATGCGTGGCTAGGCATGAAAATACCTTTGCGAGAAGATAAAGGTCAAAAACCTGGCGGCCTAAAACCCATATTTTTGATACGCACTGTATTCAAAGTTTTGGCTCACTCTCCTGTTATCTAGAAATATCTAAAAATCCAAGCCGGTATTGTACCGTAACGACAATGATGCCTCTTATACGAACCGGCAGACTCGTATCGAGAAAAAAAAACGAGATAGCAAGGGAGAATGAGAGCGAGAGAGAGAGAGAACATTTTGCAGGTAATGCTCGATTTTTAATGCTTTTAATAGCTCATTTAGATCGCGGCTCGGTGTCTGGACATCCCAATCGATTTAATTCACATCGAGGAGACGGCCACGGATAAGGTACGGTATTTTTGGTCAACGTAGGCTAACATAATATGAATAATCAGTAATTCATCAAATAGCCCGGCATTTTGCATATCTGCCTGTTTCTCTGTCTCTCTCGCTCCCTATCTCTCTCACTTCTTTTCTCACTCTCTTTCCCTCCTTTATTTCGATATAATTTCAGGTGCCGAACGCCTCCCCGACAGCGGCCAGTGTTGGCTCGGATCTGTGCGGAGTGGCAGTCCAAAACGCTTGCGACCAGTTGACGGAACGGCTAAAGCCCTACAAGGAGAAGCTGGCCGATAAAACATGGAAAGAATGGGTGGCAGCGGCGTATATGGATCGAGTGTCGCTGTCGGCATCTGGATTTGGAATGTAGGTTTTAAGAAAAATGATTGAAGGCTTGGTGCTGGAGAGAGAGTGAGGGAGTGAGTGAGAGAGAATGGGTACGGGAGAATGAGAGAAAGCGGGGGAGAGAGCGAGAGAGAGGGAGAGAGTCGATGAGAGTGAGAGAGAGTAACACAGAGTCAGAGAAAGATAGTGAGCGAGGCCGAGAGAGAGAGAGTGAGTGAGAGGGAAGGGGAGGGAAGGCGAGAGAGATGGAGACAGAGAGTGATGGAGAGAGCGAAGAGAGAGCGAGAGCGAGGAGAGAGTGAGCGAGGGTGCGAGAGAGTGAGAGACAGAGTGGATGAGAGCGAGAGTGAGCGAGTGAGAGAGAGCGAGAGAGAGAGAGCAAGAGAGAGACAGACCAATTGCCGAATTCACAACGAGCCGGTCGACTTTTTTAATGGAAAGGGAGCGGAATTATTTGGATACTGTGTATACGGGACGGCTTGTTGCGAGGTGGAAGTGGATTGTTTGACTGGAGATCACAGGGTGGGTCAAGAATTTTTATTTAAAGGGACTGAGAAGGCAGACGAAAAACAAGTTTTTACCGGGCAGAAACCTGCATAGTTACTTTCAGCTCCTCTCTACGCACATTGTAATGGACATTGGAGACTCGCTAAATCCTGCTATTGACATCGGCCAAATCGAAGGAGCATTTATCCAGGGCTACGGATTGTTCACGATGGAAGAGATCCGGGTTCGACCAAATGGAATGAGATTGACAAGAGGTAAAAACCGGAAATTCCAATTTTTGAAGCTAGGCAGGCTAGCAGAGATTATTTGGGGATTCTTATGCTGCCTAAATGGGTTTTAAAAACCCGCAAAAAATTAAAAGTCAGTGCTTGGCAAAGTCATGTTGTTTTAAAAACCATTGCAGCCCGCTAACTTCCGCTTTTCAGGGCCCGGAAACTATAAAATCCCGTCGGCTGATGACGTGCCCAGGGACTTCCACGTGGCTCTTTTGAAGGGCTCCTCCAATCCGTCGGCGATTTTCGCGAGCAAAGCCGTGGGAGAGCCGCCGCTATTCCTGGGAGCTACCGTATTCTTCGCGGTTCGGGAGGCCATCCGAGCGTATCGCATTCAGAATGTACGTCAAAAATTCGCAATCCAGTCCGATTTCCGAACAAATCGAAATCAAAAATATCGGCCAAATCGGCAAAAACACGATTTTGAGCATTGTTCAAAATTTCTAGTTTTTTTTTCACCTTTACAACTCCTAGTTTTTTTTATTTCGATTCATAATTCACTTTAAGCCTTTTGAAATATGTTTCAATTTTAGGGCAAAAATGACTACTTCCGCTTCGACTCCCCGGCCACACCAGAAGCCATTCGAATGGCTTGCGAGGACGAATATTTGGAAAAGGTATCAAAGTTCCGAATGTTACTAGTTACGCTTTTTAGGTGCAATCCATTTCTCCTTTTTAATTTGAAAACGGTCACCGAATTTCAGATCCCCACCCTTCCGGAAGCCGGCACCTTCACCCCGTGGACCGTTCCCCTCTAAACTGTCGGATAGTGGCAGAGCTTGCTATTTATTTCAATAAAGAATTCTATGCTAGAAAATGAGCATTTATGCTAGAAAAATACAGATTAGGTAGCATGAATTGGGTTATGGTACTTTTTTACGAGTAAAATCGGAAAACGAGAGAAAGCGAGTGCGAGAGTGAGAGAGAGCGAATAGGAGAGACAAAGAGACAGAAAGAGAGAGAGAGTGAGAGAATGCTAGAAAGAGAGGAGAGAGAGAGGGAGAGAGAGACAGTGAGTGAGAGACAACGAGTGAGAGAGACAGACCATTTCATGATATTTATATTATTTATGTGCACCTGAAAGCCATATTCGATAAGCTGAAGACGTAAAATATCTAAAACAAGGTCAGGGTCGGATGTTGCCATGCTTTTTCCAACGCTTTCTTCGGGAAATCAATGTACAGCGGAGCGTCGCGTAGTCCCCAAAGAGTACGGGCTGAAAAATGTTGCTGAAAAATGTATCTCTCTCGCTCCCTCACACTCTCTCGCGCGCTCTCTCTCTCTTTCGTTCTCTCTCGCTCTCTCTCGCTTTCTCTCTCTCGCTCTCTCTCGCTCTTTCTCTCTCTAGCTCGCTCTCTCGTACCATTTCTTCTGAAATCCCTCCTCTCAGTCACTCCCTCATCATCAATCTCGACGTAATTCCACCGGCTTGTATCGAGCGGCTCGATTGCGGGTGGAATCCTAAAAAACGCTTTACCGTAGCCAAGCTGAAGCAAAGGCATGCTAGCATAGACTGCTTAGGAAAGTAAAATATGAACTCACCCCTCACGAAATCCGTCCACAACCTGGCCATCTCCCGGCCGGCCATGCCTCCTTTTCTTCCAAATAATAGGGAAAGATCATCTCCATGCAGGACGGCTAAAAATGGGTGGATTACGGTAGGTAAATTGGGTTTTCGAACGACTTTAAATATCACCTGTAACACCTGAAAAAGCAAAAACAAAAACAAAAAAAAACGGGATTCGGGAGGCGTAAATTTTCAATTTTCGCTCCAAATTGCGCTACTTCCATTTTTTGCGGCCATAAAATAAGCTGTCGCTCTGGGACCCACGTTTGTAACCGTCAATCAAAAACGACGAAGCTGGTTGTGTGAACTCGTAGAGGTACACGTTGGCTCCAAGTTTTTGGTAGTATTGTCCGCGAGGCAAAGAACGCGTCTGTCAATACCTAAGAATTATGTTAATGTTTATTCTATACCATAAATGAGCCAGGTAGTCCCAAAATCGACCCCTAAATCCACTAGGTCTCGTCAACCAACGTCTACTATACACCTTCCAAAGATGAAATGCTTTAGTTTTTGCCAATGAACCAGCGGTATGGCTGTCGAGACCTAGTGGACCCATGGGTAGATTTTGGGCTTCCTAGTCCCTTTAAAGGGGCAGTGACTGTAAAAAAAACTTACATCAATCGTTGTCTCCACCCAAGAAGACACATTAGGATTCATCGCCGAGAATCCATAGCCGTCGACCATTTTCCGCATCTTTGAGGTGATTTCAGGTCTCGGGAAGGCGAAAGCGAGGATCTAGAAAGCACCTAAATGAGATATTGCCATATTAGGGTACTGTAGATATTACTGTAGGGTACGGTAGCTTTAAGACAAACGGTAGAAAATCAGAATTTTGCGCTTTATTCGAGTACTTTATTCTCTTTTTACAGTTTTTACTCCTAAAAATTTTCAAGAATTTTGCGCAGGGCACTATTGCATTATCGGGGGGCCAAGTACGGCCAACAACTGTTTAGTCATCCGGCTCATTAATAGACACAACAGTGGCCCACCTTGGACACGAATTTCACCACCATCCGCCAGTTGTAGATGGCGGGGTCGAGCGTTTTCACGCCGTCCAGCATTAGCTTCAGTTCTACAGAAAAGTTTCATAATATTTTAGGCATCTTCCTACCAAAAGCCGCCCACTCGTCTCGGGTAACACCGAGGAACACTTCTAACGGCCTCGAAGAATTCAGGCTCGCGTTGAAGTTCTCGGCCATCACCTTGGGGATGTCTTTGAACAGCTCGCCGTCCACGACCAACGGCCAGCCGAGGAAGTTTTTCTGAGATAAAAATTACTCGTGAAAAATCTTGTAACAAAATTGATAGAAAATAGTAATGATCGCTACAACTACCGTACCTGATCAAAATGTTCCAGGACGTCATCAATCTCCCTGTATTCCATGTAGCTCTCCACTTCCTCCAGCTCGGATTTTGTAAGGTTTTTCGCATGAATATCCGTGTAGGTGGCCTAAAAACGTAGTATTTCTGGGTAGTTTCAAAGTTTAATTGTGCCATCTGACGGTAGTCCAAATCAACAATTACATTTTACTTTAACGGTCCTTTAAGAAGCCGCGATGCTCTTAAACTAAGAATTTTCCATATTTTTGCGTTTTTCGGGCTTTTCCTTTCCGCGCTCGCCAGATTACGATAGATACATTTATTATTTATTTATTTATGATATATTTTGATACCTACCGATTTTATCAATTTTGCCGAAACGTCGCGATAGCCCCAGGATCCGTCGAATGCCGATTCTGAAGTACCACTGGCCAGAATAAGCCGTGTGATGAGGCCTGAAATGGCAATTTTTTTTATATGTTCTGGATTACTGTAGTTTCTCGGTTTTGGTGGTTTCCTTACCATCAGCCTTTCCGCTTAAATACAAGCAACTGGCGATCGAGGCGCCGGCAGAATGCCCTGCTACCGTAATCGCATCCGGATCACCGCCGAAACTAAAAGACAAATACTAAGATGCAAAAGAGAGAGAGAGAGAGAGAGATAGGAGGAGGGAGAGAGGGAGAGGCTACCTCTCAATGTTCTTCTTCAGCCAGTTTAACGCCAGCAATACGTCATGAGCCCCAACGTTCGAATCGAAATTTGTTGTATTTTTGGAGGTCATCGGGAAGTAGATTCTTAACGTTCAGGAATCCTGAAATTCAGTATTACGCTTCACTTTGCTGCTCGATACCTAAGAATCCAAGTCGATACTGTACAGTGACGACGATGATGCCTCTGGAGACAAATCTGGAAGGGACGTTGAGAACGAGAACGAGAAAGAAAGTGAGAGAGTGAGTGTGGGAGAGATACAGAGGTATTAGGAGATAGTTCATTTCTAACCTCTCGATGACGACTTCTGGGTCCAAATTCCCATTTCCGGTCTGCAACTGGCCACCGTGGATCCAGAGTAGAACTGGTACGATGCCGGGAACATCCTGGAATCTAACGGTTTTGGATTCCATCAAAAAATTTTTGATGGATCAAAAAGGAATCAAGTGAAACTATTAATAACCAGCGCCCAACGCCCAAGGCCGCATTCCTGGAATGCGGCCTTTGCATGAGAAATTTGACTTTCCGATAGCTTGGGTCCTTCGGACCCCTCCCTTCCTCCGACCACACCCGCGCGTGCAACTTGCAAGAATGAGGAAATTTGTATTTTTTGGAATTATGCAAAGTAGCCCTCCCTGGCGCCGCACACACACACACACAGAGATACACGACCAAATTATATAAGGTAGGATAGTAAACCACTTATAATATTTATTTCAATTCTAACGTTTAGTCCCTCATGTGAATAAAATAA
Organism: Mesorhabditis spiculigera; assembly: GCA_958295435.1. Lineage (NCBI taxonomy): Eukaryota > Metazoa > Nematoda > Chromadorea > Rhabditida > Rhabditidae > Mesorhabditis > Mesorhabditis spiculigera. The sequence continues at coordinate 625,942 of CATQJA010002702.1, read as the reverse complement.
GGTTGGATGTTTTCATACAAATTTAGTATATTTTTAATTGGTCTAACCGAAAACCACTCCTTAAAGTACTAATCTGTTAGTAATGCTTTTTGCAAAAATACTTTAATATTTGTATTTTCACTTTTGTTTATAAACAAAAAGTCTATCCTGAAAATAATACCTCGGTACATAGTAAATAACTGAAAATAATTGTCTCAATTTAAAAACACATTTTTGTATAGCTTAACTACCGGTTAGGCCGCAAATACTTTTGGTAAGAAGTGCTTTTTAAGAGCAAATTTATTCAGTATTGCGAACAAAAATATCCACAAGCTGAGGCGCTTCGAACGCCAAAATTGACCTACAATACGTAATTCATAATTATCACGGGTGTCTAACAACAATAATAGTGAAGAACAGTAATAAACTGACGCAAAAATTACAATTATCGCTCGCAACTAAGGCTTCTGACAGTTCATAAGCTGAAACACCACGTTGATTTCATTTAAAACCTTAATGGAGCGTTTATAACTTTGTAATTTCTATTTAATATGGTTTTTTACATATTATAGCGAACGAACACGGGGTACAGGCCTGCTATTAGTGCGAGAAATTCCTTCCTGCACGCGCCTTCACATCTGCGCGGATGCGGATATCACATCTGCCATATGGAAGGAGTGTTAGACACGCAGTCCGCAAAGCCCGCACCAATTCCTAAATAATCACTGATCACATGATCACCTGATGCGTTCCTAAATAATCTCTGCCAGATTGCCCTGATGCGTTCCTAAATAATCACTGCCAGATTGTCCTGATGCGTTCCTAAATAATCTCTGCCAGATTGCCCTGATGCGTTCCTAAATAATCTCTGCCAGATTGCCCTGATGCGTTCCTAAATAATCTCTGCCAGATTGCCCTGATGCGTTCCTAAATAATCTCTGCCAGATTGCCCTGATGCGTTCCTAAATAATCTCTGCCAGATTGTCCTGATGCGTTCCTAAATAATCACTGCCAGATTGTCCTGATGCGTTCCTAAATAATCTCTGCCAGATTGCCCTGATGCGTTCCTAAATAATCTCTGCCAGATTGTCCTGATGCGTTCCTAAATAATCACTGCCAGATTGTCCTGATGCGTTCCTAAATAATCTCTGCCAGATTGCCCTGATGCGTTCCTAAATAATCTCTGTCAGATTGCCCTGATGCGTTCCTAAATAATCACTGCCAGATTGTCCTGATGCGTTCCTAAATAATCTCTGCCAGATTGCCCTGATGCGTTCCTAAATAATCTCTGCCAGATTGCCCTGATGCGTTCCTAAATAATCACTGCCAGATTGCCATGATGCGTTCCTAAATAATCTCTGCGATATTGCCATGATGCGTTCCTAAATAATCACTGCCAGATTGCCCTGATGCGTTCCTAAATAATCACTGCCAGATTGCCATGATGCGTTCCTAAATAATCTCTGCGATATTGCCATGATGCGTTCCTAAATAATCACTGCCAGATTGCCCTGATGCGTTCCTAAATAATCACTGCCAGATTGCCATGATGTGTTCCTAAATAATCTCTGCGATATTGCCATGATGCGTTCCTAAATAATCTCTGCGATATTTTAGGAACAAGGGCGAAAATCCGCAAGAATAGCTGCTCGAACATTACATGTGTTGATAAAAAGTCACCTTATATGCCTTCGTAAAGTTTCTCAGCTATTATGCACTAATATCATTTCCATTTTTTCCAGGGAATGAACCCTGTACTGATCATGATAGCCATTGGATCGGTAGTGGCAATTGAGCAACGCGATGTGCCGGAATCCATGGTGTACAATTTGTTTGACGATTTCTGGAAGACCGTGAAGCAAAACAAGGTTCTGTCCGTACTGATCGTGTTCGCTCTCGGAGTCATTGCCAAGTGGTTTGACTCTTTGTACAAGAAGTCGACCGAGCTGATTGAACGAGGAATGTGCTGCTGCTGTTGTGGACCGAACTGGGCAAGGTGTGTCCAACACTGGAAGGCGTATGACATCGCCAAAATTTTGCGCTGGATGCAGCCCCGGAAGCCCAGCCGAACGCCTTGCGAGTGGGTTTTTTTGAGGAATTGTCGTCGTCGTGTCACGTCCGTCTGTAAAATTCTCGGTCTGGACTGTTAGCGGGGGGATTTAGTAGGGGGAAACCACTTTCGCAATTTTTTATAGTTTTTATATTTAAAAACTATTTAACATGCTATCAAAGGGTTTATAATTTGTTATAGGGACAGGTCACAGGGAAAAATTTGGTCCCCCCGCTAACAGTCCAGAATCAAATTCTCATTTATAGGCACACCATGGAGCTGCGACCGATGAGCGCACAGAGTACCACGACGACAAGTACACAAACCGCGGGGCCCCCTCGTGAACCGCAACACACGACGAAAGTTGAAGAGCACTAAGCGGGCGACTTGGTTGTGTTGTGAAGACTCTAAAAATACAGAAATGTCCCGAATCTTAAAGACGAACTTTTTGAACTTGTTCCTTGCACGCATCAAGCTTGTTAAATGTGAATCTCATTGCTCTCCATCTCCCCCTCATCTACGATCAACTTGCGTAGAATTTTGCGCTAATTCCGAATACGTTTTCCAATTCTCCTAAATAGCTCTATTTTAAAAGTTACAGCGATTTTAAGCATTTTTGCCCACATTTTCCCATCTTTAAGGACCATTAGGTCGGTTTTCCAAGCTGATTTTCCAAAATTTAATATCTCCATCGGATTCAGTAAATTTTTCTCTATCGAATGAGCTCCTTATCTCAAAATGTTAAAAATCGAAAAAAAGCAACGATAAATTCTGGACAAAGGAGGCCTAGTTGCGACTAAACACTTAATTCACACTAAAAACCTCGTCTCGTTTCGATTGTTCTCATTCATATCCGGCATCTTCCTGCGTGCTGATACTATACGTAGCCTTTGTTGTGAAGACTCTAAAAATACAGAAATGTCCCGAAATCTCAAAGACGCACCTTTTGCACTTGTTCCTTGCACGCATCAAGCTTACTAAAAATATCGCCTGAATGTATCAGTATACATAATTATCAAAGATTTTGAGGCTTTAACCTTCTCACCAACAGCAATATCATTATTTGTTGTTAAAGTGTTCCAGGCCTGAAAAATCTTAAACGATTTCCGAGGGAGGTGGTGGTTCTTCAGAAGCGCAGGTTGTGGCAGCGTAGACGGTAGTGTTGCGTACCAGGCCCGCTGCTCGCGCCTTATGATAAAAAACTAAATTTACCTTCAAATAACCAATGTTTGCTTTTAAATGACCTAAATTTATTCAAAAAAATAGTAAATGGGCTTTCGCGAACACCAATGTTTCTAAGTTTGGTGAGAGTTTACTTTACCCCCCCACAGCAGCAGGATCTCAAAGTTTTCGTTATCTTCGCTATTTTTGTCGGGATTTTTGCAACGTCATTCGATAGAACGTCAAAAATATAATAAGAGTTATTATTGAGCCTACAGTAATGTAAAATAAAAAAGTTATAGCCAAAATCTTCCGACTGGGGGGAGGGGTAAAACCGTAGCTCGAAGTTTTTTGTTGTTTTAATCAGTTTTTTTTTTGCGTGATAGGTTCGAAATCATTGGGTATCGTGGATGAAACGATACAAAAATTCAAATAATGAAGGGAAGGCGGCGTCGGGGATGGCGATAGCTTAAAGTCTATCTCCCTAAAGCGAACCCTGAAACCCGTAAATTAGCTACTAAAATTAACAAAAACCGACTAATCGACTAATAAAAACACAATAACTATATATTACAACACCTATTACGTTAAAAAGTTTTCTAACTACCTCACACATATCCTACGAAGTTTTCGGCTCGATACATACATCCAACGTAGTATCGCAACACGCGGTCACCTATGAAACAAGGCGAAGAAGTATCTTATAGTAACGACTAACCGTTCTTAACCACTTTCGCTTTAGCTTCTTCCTTTCCTTTCGACTCGTCACATAGATTTTCACTTTCAAATATCTAAAGTTTATTTTTAATTGCTCCAAAATCTAGTATTAGCGCATCATATTCCCATTTCCCGGGCCAACACTACATACTACATCCAGCCCCGGAAACCCAAAAGAGATAGGCAAAAACAAAACACACAAGGTTTTAAAACTATTCTAATTTCTAATTTATACTTTTGCAATAAAATAACAACATAAATTCGATGAAAAGCGGTTCCTTAATGAGGGCGAGAGAGGGCGCCCAGGTGAGACTCGCAAAGACCCTGTTTTCCCCGCGTCACCGGTTTTTTGCCTTTGCTGACCTACGTGGGCCCTCCTTATCCCGTTAACGGCACGAAAAAATACTGTATTAAAATCACAATGAGGTCACGATAAAAAGATCACAAAAAATTGCAGCGGCATGTAAAATTGGGCCATTACTGAGCTAAATAGATGATCATTTAATTGAGCTGCTGATGAATGCTGGAGGCCACGCTGTGGATTTGGAGATCTGGCGAGATGACGGCCCCTCGATTTCCGGAAGTAGCCTCCACACGTCCGATGATCCAGGCCGGGAACCCGTCCAACTGAAAAGCAGAACAATTATCTTTTGCTGTTTGTTTAATTTTTTTATTTCTTTTAATGGAACACGAAATTGCGAGAATCCACCCTTGAATCTGAATACGCCGAGACTAGATTCGGGTTCGTCTAAAGAAATCAAGAAGTGCCAGAATCGACCCCAGCGTTCAACTAGGACTGGACAATTTTGTGCGACAGCTTCCTGCACCTCTTAGTCTCTTAAAATCTAACTACAAACCATCTCGATCTCCCTGATGTACTCGGCTGCGTTCTCCAGCGACATAGCGACGAGCAGACCGCCGGAGGTCTCGGCGGAGGTGCCTGAAATTCGAGAAAAATTTTTCCTAAGGACCAATTTTTTTCCATATAAATAGCGGCAGCGCTTCAAAACTGTTTATACTATCCCTAAACGTAAAAACTTTGCAAACATTTAGCAAAAAAATAACAAAAATATCGATTATTCGACGAAAAATCGCGTTTTTTTTGGAAAAATTTAACGTTTTAGATGGTTTTGTAGTGAAACTATAGTTTTATTATGCGAAAACATGAAAATACAGGTTGGAGTGCAGTTTACCCCCCCCCCGCCGCCACCCAACTTTTGTATCTCGGCTCCCTGTTCATCTACAGGTGTCTAAAGTATACCAAAATGTTCGTCTTGCTCTGGCGAGTGTTTTGGTATACTTTACGCACCTGTAGATGAACAGTGAGTCGAGATACGGTAGGTGGGTGCCGGCTGGGAGGTGGGGGGGGGGGGCGGTAAACTGCACTTAAGCAAAAATACTTTCTATTGAGTTAATGGGCATTTCTAGATTACTACAAAAAATTGTCCCTTCCCCGATAAGACGATAGAAGCGAAATTTGTGAAAAATCTGGCAGAAATTCTTTTCATCTTTTTTTTTGCCTTTTCATTCTCATTAAAAAGTCCAGAACTAGGCCAACGAACCCGTAAATAGGTTGAATCCGTTGCCGTTCGGCATCTTGGTCGCAATCTCGTCCATATATTCAATAATTGGCAGGTGGTCGATGACGAATTGGACCTGCTCCTTTTGGGCTCGAGCGAGGTTGTCGGCGTGGCCTAAAAAAGCTTATACATGAAAAAAATATTATAGTTTATTCACGTTTTCAAACTTGAAAAAATAAACCCAAGGGTAACAAATAAAAAGCCGAACCTACCTAGCATCCCAAATCCGGTAACATCAGTCGAGGCGTGGGCTTGATACTTGTGCAGCAACTTGGCCGCGTTTCGGTTGAGTCGGCACATTTGGACGGTTACCTGGAAAAAGCAATAAAATATATTTTTAACGACAACTTTACTAAATTAATTTTATAAATTAAAAATGCCGAAGAAGATTCATTAAATATGAATTAAATGGCTTAAAAGGAAAGAAATATCGTTTTCGAGATGTCAAAATAAGAATAAGCAAATATATTTTCTATGAAAAAATGCTATTAACGCTACACGAACAGAAATACCCTGTAAAATTCGTTTAACATTAATTTAAACGTTGAATGAAAGAAAAAAATTCAGCAAAAATAGCTAATATCACTTTATAAAATTCACACATTTTTTCTTAATTTAAAATTTTTAAAAACGCCCATTTACCTGCTGAAAAGCCTTCAGAATCTTGCATTCATCGAGACCGAGCTCCTCGACGCGGCCCGTCTTCTTCTTCAGCCACTCGTACGAATTTACAGCGACTTGGCCGCCAATTGGCTTTGTGAGCACGAGAACGTCGCCCGGCTTCGCTTGGTCTACCCTGAAATTAAAATTTCTTAACAAAAGGGGTTCTCAAGTCGAAATTCACAATTCTAGCCCCTTTTTTATTCCTCGCCCAACTTACCGTATGATTTCGTCATCCGCCGCGACGCTAGACGCAACGCCGCCAAGGAGAAGCCAGGGGCACCGCACGGTTTGCCCGCCTCTCACTTTCGTGCCGGCCATATCAGCGTTGTCCTTGAAGCCCTGCATGAACTGGCCGATGATCACGTCCCGAGCGACGCCGTCAAGTTCAACGGCTACCTGAAAATTAGAGTATTCCGGAATTTTTGTGATTTTAATGAAGCCACACCCGGTTTTGCAGGTTTCACAAGCTGCTCACCCCAAGGAGCATCAACATGTTGTCGCACTCCGATACGCCCATCGCGTACAAGTCGGACAGCACGTTGGCCGCGGTGATACGGCCCTAAAAAATAGTGTTTATATTTTTTTAAAGATATACATAGCTATGCTTATAATTAAAAACTACCATCAAGTACGGGTCATCAACGAGCGGGTAGAAGAAGTCGGTCGTCTGCACGAGGTTCAAGCCCTTGTGGCGGAGAGGGACGACGCAACTGTCGAGCCCGATGCCTGAAAAAATAGAAAAATATTTTTTTATAAAAACAAAAACAAATTAGACAACCAAAACAAATCATAAGCAAATGAAACAAAATTAAGTTCTTTTGATTTTTGCTTTTAAAATCTCTAGCTAAATTTAAACCCAAAAATCAAGAAACTTACCAACGCCCGCATCATTGTCGATGACCATGCTGCCGTCGTCGAAGGTTTTTAGGAGCTCGAGGAGGACCTAAAAATTGAATTCTCCGCCGGAAACCTGATGAACAAACCTCTCTGGGCACCTTGCACCCACACCCCTTCATCGCCGTCAGCTTGGTGAGGATGAAGTCGGCTGGCAGCCCGTGGTCCTCCGGCTTGAACCCGGCCAGCGCGCGTTCGATCACAGAAATCGCGGGAGCGGACATTTCTGAAATTTTTATGTGAGAGCGATCTTTTAGGATTTTTAAGAAAAAAACAGAGCCATTTAAAAATTCCTGTTTTCTTTAAAGGAGCTTCAAAGATTTTAAAAGACCAAAAATAAAGCGAGAGAATCAAATCCACATGGAACGGCGAGATAGAAGCCGCAATTCGCAAATTGACGCCGTCGGGCGCTTGCCCTGGGGATCAAATTACACCAATTTTGGGCAATTTATAGATTGCTGGTCCCCTCAGAAATTCAATAAAACGACTTTTTCGTCAAAAGATGTTTCACGAGAATAAGCGATGAGCTCGAGGATCCAGAAATTATTTTTATGAGTCATAGCTGTAAAGTGGTGCTCATCCCGAAGCCTATCGCGGTATGTTTTGTCTGGAACGTTATTGAATTGCCGATAAAGCGAGGGGCAGCATAAAAAATATACTATTTTTCACCTCAGGCACTGACCCGAAGAATATCCCTCAAAAATAGGCTTTTGTCAGCAGAAAACGCAAGCTATGTGGCAAAAAAAGTTCCAGCTCAATGCGCACAAAGTACATCATGTTCTGGTTTTAGGCGGGGTAAAGAGACTAGAAAGTTGATAAACAAGACTAGAAAGTGGTAAAGTTCTATCTAATCGACTAGTTTAACCATATTTTACAAAAACTAACATTATAAAAGTCGATCGCAGAAAAAGGACGGATCCCGAACCCCGATGACGTGAAGCAAAGAGATAAGCCCGGCATAAAGGCTATTCCCCTTGTAAAAACGAATCATTATGCCCATAGATTGAAAAACTAACGATAACGTTAAAATTTACGCATTTTTTATTGGAATTCAACGTTTTTTGGCTTTGAAAAACGACGTAAATTTCCAGTTGACGAAATTGTTTGTTGTTTAGGGTGATTCCGCAGGAGTACTCCTTGCAATGGCACGCTGCTGCACTGCGGCAAAGCATCTCGCCGTGCAACGTTTGTGGCAAAAACTGGGCCGGCGGAAAAACAACATTTTTATCTTACTAAAAATCTCGGTTAGTAAAGCGCCCGCGGGCGCAATTTCGGGCGCGCCCTCGGGCGCAATGGCCAAAAGCGCCCGCGGGCGCGCCCGAAACTCGAAAGCGCCCGCAGGCGCGCCCCAATCGCGTTGTAACGGCGTAGGACGGGTTCTTTTAATGCTTTTATTAGTTAAAAAAAGGGCACTACATAGCTTTTGGCGATGCTGTACCCTATACTTAATGTAGATCTTCACGTTCCCTGAGAAAATGGTCGTACTGCGCACCTGAAATATGTTTTTTTTTGCTTGTTTTGGCTTTAGCTTCGTTTGGAACTTACAGATACGTTCGAATGCGCGATAGATGGCCCCTAAAAGCATAGTTAATTACATAATTTCCTTTATAAACTTCGTAATTAGCACTTACTTTGTTCCCGCTTCCTGAAAACTTGCTTTGACTTGCTTCTTGCCGACTTACTTTGCAACTCCGCCCAAAGATACCGGAAACGTCGCGCTTCGCATTTGCAATGATGACCATGATCGTCTGAAAGGTCGGCTCATATAAATCGAGAATCTATAAATCTGACTCTAAAGTATTTTTAAAGTTTCACAGGGACTGGTTGCGTAGCAAAACTTTATCTTCGTTACCTGCGCCATGGCGCTTCAAAGTATTGTATTCTACATTCGACGACGATAACCAAGCAAATCTAGTAACGTTTGCGCTAATTTATATATATTTTGAACAAAAATAAGTGCATAAGCCAGGAACTTAGCCGTTTTTTTTGCAGAATTGAAAGGTGTTCACCATTCAAATGCGCCCGCGGGCGCGCCCCTAGTTGCGCCCATGGGCGCTTTTTGCGCCCCGAGCGGTTTTGCGCCCTTTTGCAGAAATTGCGCCCGGGGCGCAAAAGGGTCCAGTTCGGGCGCGCTCGCGGGCGCTTTGGGTTTTCGGGCGCGCCCGCGGGCGCTTTGCTAACCGAGAAGCTTTTTTAATATTAAAAATTGTAAAATATGGAACTTTGGCAGTCGAATATAAAGTTTGGGATTGAGTATCTGATCTGAAACAACATTTCGTGAAAATCCACCTCTAAACGACGATTTTATGATGAACCTTCTTTCTTCCTTTTTTATAAATTAGTTGTACCAAAATTACACTCAAAATTTTCAGAACGATGTGGGACTCGTTGGTCCACTACCTCCTACTCCCGCTACTCCCCGTCGCTTTCATCGCCTTCATCATCCACCAAATCCGGCACATCTTCGCAAATCGACGTGTCCCAAAGTCCGTCGCCTTCTTCCACCCCTATTGCAATGCCGGCGGTGGTGGCGAACGAGTGCTGTGGGCGGCCGTCCGAAGCGTACGCGCCGAGCACCCGGATTTGACGTGCTATATCTACTCCGGGGACACCAACGCGACCAAGGAATCTATTCTGTGGAAAGCGCACACCTTTTTCGGCATCGAACTTGACGGAAAGAAGCTGGAAGTTGTGTTTTTGAAGAGCCGACGCGTCGTGGAGCCCCAACTTTACCCCGTGCTCACGCTGCTGCTACAAACACTGGCCGGCGGAGTGCTAGCTTTCGAGGCGCTCTGGAAGTTGACGCCGGAGATTATGGTCGATTCGATGGGCTACCCCATGTCTACCTTCGTTTTCAAGCTGTTCGGTGCCACGAAAACCGGAGCCTATATCCACTACCCGACCATTTCCACGGATATGATTGACGTGGTGGCGCGCCGGCAAGCCGCTTTCAACAACGCAAACACTAGCACAGTGTTCAGCAACTTGAAGCTGGTTTATTACTACCTGTTCGCGGCCTTCTACCGCTTCCTCGGTCTCTTCGTCGATGTGATTATGGTCAACGGCACGTGGACGAAGGGCCATATCACCTCAATTTGGCATCGCCAGGACGTGGAACTCGTTTTCCCGCCCGTCAACACCGACAAGTTGCGCGCATGGGAAAACAATGCTGAGGAGCTGTTCAACGATGAGATCAACATCGTTTCGGTCGGCCAGATTCGTCCCGAGAAAAATCATCGGTTGCAAATCGCGGCGCTGAAGCAATTTTTGGACGGATTGGACCGGGAGAGGTACCCTCAGAAAATCCGGCTTTCGATTACCGGAGGCTGCCGGAATCAGGACGATCAGGATCGGGTTGATGCGCTGAAAAAGTACGCAGAAGAGCTGGGCGTAACGAAATCCGTGGATTGGCAATTGAACGTAAAGTCTGACGAGCTCGAGCGATTACTGCAAAACTCGCTTATAAACCTGCACACGATGCGCAACGAGCATTTCGGGATTGCGGTCGTTGAGGGCTTGGCATCCGGCTCGATTATGGTGGCGCACAACTCGGGTGGACCGGCGATGGACATTGTTGTGCCCGAAGGTGAAGTCGGCTTTCTGGCCGATACCTGCGAGGAATACGTGGCGCGGATGAACGAGATCTTGGCTCTCGACGGCGAGGTTCGGGATAATATTCGACGAAAAGCCCGCGTTCACGTCAACAAGTTCTCGGAAGCCCAATTTGATGATAGCTGGTCGGCGGCTTTCGCGAAATTGGTGTGATTCGGATGTTTTGTTTTGCATTAAAACAGAAACTTTGGCCAAAGGATCAATTTTTCCAGGTGATTTCTGCTAGCGCTTTCTGCTTCTCTTCAAACATGTTCTTTTGTATAACTTCGAAAAACCAAAAATTTCGTCCAAATATTACTTTTTCCCAGATTTCCCAACCCTTCAAAACGATTTCCGTCAGCTCCCACGTGTTTTTGAGTTTGCTTTCTATCGCCTGCTTTTTTGCCTAATGCTTCTAAGCATTTTTAACCAAATAATACTTTCCAAATGATTCGCTAGGCTTTCGCGCTCGTTTTTGCGATTTTAAAACCATTTTGAAGGTCCCGCTGTTACGTATTGTGATTTTTTTCGAAGATCGGGTCTGGATTTTTTAGCTTCCCACCTTCTAGTTCCCCGTTTTTCACTTTTTTTCTGGGTTCGAATTTCCATTTTATTCCGGTTTCTTTCTCTTCTGTGGTAATAAAGAAATTTAGGCGAGAACCAGTTGATGATGGCAGCGACAAATCTGGCGCGCCGACGCCAGCGGCCCACGTCGGGCAATCTGAGGCTCCGGCGGTTGACCCAGGCGTATCTGGCGCCGTCCGGCTACGTGAACCCGAGCCAGGCGAGTGTGCTCAGCAAAATGGACGCGATTTATGATACTGGTCAGTTGGGAAAAGTCTGGAAATTGCGAATCTAGTGTAAAAGTTGTTTTTCTCTCGAATATCTCGTGTAGAAAAGTAAATATGTAGCCTAGAAGGGTCAAAAAATATAAAAAGTTAGGTTTGTTTTTAAAATAACAAATCATTTTGGACGAATACCCCATGCACATAAAATTCACCTTGACGAATACTGTCCAGAAAAAGTCTGCGTTTTGACGTCTATACAAGAAAATACGAATTTTCAGTCGCACTCATGTGAATAGGCGCACCTTAAAAAGGTTTATGTTTTCTAGACAAGTTTAGAAAAGTCTAAAAGTTCTTGAATCTACAAAAAAACTTGTTTTCAGTCGAATACCTCATCCTGGAGCAACAGAGCGTCACGAGCGGCCTTTTCCCGCGATATTCAAAAGACAAGGATGTGGGCTACGTGAAGGACAGCATCTACTGCGCGCTCGCCTGCTGGGCCAGCTCGATCGCTTACAAGTAAAAAAAGCGCCGATTTTCTAATTTTATCCAAAACTCTAGGAGACTCGATGACGATCGTGGCCGCGAGACAGAGCTTCGGCAAACGGCCGTCAAGACGATGCGCGGAATCCTTTTCTCGTGGATGCAACAGTCAGAAGCGGTAGGTTAACACTGGTATATGAAGATCACCGACTTTTAGCTCAACAAATTCAAGTCGAACAACTCGCCCGAGCACGCGCTACACTCTCGTGTTGATCTCCAGACCGGGATGACGCTGGCGACGCCAAACGAAAAGGTAAAAATTGTTATCTCGTGACCTCAACATTAAAAGTGCAAATTGATGGTTTTCATTAAAATCGAGATTAAATAAAGCTTTTAATTTTCGTCGATCTAAATCGTGTTCGTGTAAAGATTAGACGCTCAAAAAATTATGAATTCATATATTTTTTCGATTGACGATAAAAACTTTCTAAAAACCTAAGCGTTTTTGTTATTTTATAAAAAATACAAAATCTTTTTTAGAGCTATGGCCACCTACAAATGGACCTGGTGGCGCTGTGGCTGCTGGCTGTTGTACAGATGATCGTCGGCGGCGAAAAGGTTGTTACAAATCAAAAATGAAAATAAAAGATTATTTTTTAGGTCATCTACACGCACCACGAGGTCCAGTTCGTGCAGAATCTCGTCTTCTACATCGAGCGCACCTACCGGACCCCGGATTTCGGGATGTGGGAACGCGGGACGAGATATAACAAGGGCGATCCGGAGCTTCATGCCAGCAGCGTGGGCATGGTCAAAGTAAGTATAATTCTTTATTTAAATGAATTTTTTGATTTTTAATAAACTTTACCTAGAAAATAACTTTTATGTTCTTTATGTAAATTTTGCGCTCAAATATTACACGTAATTTTAGGCAGCCCTGGAAGCGGTGAACGGCTTCAACCTGTTCGGCTCATACGGCACATCCTCGTCGGTCATCTACGTCGATATTGATGGGCACAACCGAAATAGGACGACATTTGAGACGATTTTGCCTAGGGAATCGGCTTCTAAGGTATCTATTTGAATAGTGATTTGGTCACTATTAATATTTTATTTTTATTATCTAAAAAGTTAATGTTATAGCATGTATTTTTCAAAATTTGTCACTTAAAAATTACGTTGAAATTATTTAAAAAAATATCAAATTTAGACCACCGATGCCTCGCTGGTGATGACCATCGGCTGGCCGGCGTTCGCCACCCACGACACTGCGCTTTTCTCGAAGTCGATGGAGAAGATCTACAAGCACTTGGAGGGCAGATTTGGCGTCCGCAGGTGGAATTTTCAAATTTACGTAAACTCAGTTTCTAGGTTTTTGCGCGATGGCTACCGCACTGAAATCGAGGACGCGTCCCGGAATCATTACCACGACCACGAGACGTCCCGTTTTCACAACATCGAGTCGCAATTTCCGATGTTCATCTGCGTGATGTATATTACAGGTAAAGATGATAGATATATCGATATTTTTCAGAATTAAGAAAATTTGCAATCGGACAGAATCAATCGAAAATTATACCACGTTTTCAGCCAGCATTCGCGGCGACACCGAGGTGGCCAACCGCTATTGGGAAAAGCTGCAGGAGCTGCTCATCGACGATATGGATGGTACGCTAAAATAAATAAAATCATAAAAAATATCTTTTAGTTCCCGGCGCCAAAATCCTGCCCGAGTGTTACGTGGTCGACGAGCTGAACTACCAGCAGGAGCGCAGGCAGCCGAATTCCACCGATTTGTACCCGCAGAACCCGTCGGAATTTGGGCATCATTTGTGGACGAACTCGCTGTACATCATAGCGCTGTTATTACGTGGGTTCTGAAGACTCCATTTTTCTACCCAAATTTTAGGCGAAGGCCTCGTCCACGCCGGCGATATTGACCCGATGACACGCCATCTACCGGCCAGCCAGCGCCCAAAGATCTTCATCAAGCACAGCGCTTTTCAGGTTGGTTAGTAGTGAAAATGAGAATTTTTTAGGGATGCTGCGTTTTAATTTTTTTCAACTCATTCTCCTAAAAATAGGATACCAAATTTCATAGATACCAAATAAAAAATGTTTTTGGGAAATAATTATTTCCGAAAAGTGCGTAAAAAAGTTTTTGGGGTTCGATGGAGGGCGACCCCGTCGTCCAAATTGCGCTGATCGCCGAGTCCGCTCGGCTCCAGATGACGTTGTCGACTTACGGTATCGCCACCCAGACGCCGCATGAGGTCGAGCCGGTGCAGATTTGGCCGAGTTGGCGGCTGGTGAAGGTGGGTTAAGATCTGAAGGCCCCCAAAAAGCGAGAATTCCGACACCCAGAATATCGATACTAAAATACCGATCTCTAAAATCGTTTTATTCATGCTTTGAAAATTATTTTTGGAAAGCTGTAAAGAATGTGGCTGGCGAGCGTTTTGCGACTTATCATATTGCGCATCATTCTTGTCGATGTTTTAGGTGTTGAAATTCTGGATGTCGGCATTCTTCGACACACATCATCGGGATAATGCCGATACTCAGAATACCGACACTCATAATTCCTGAATTCCTTTTTATCGATTTCATCGAATATTCGGAAATTGGCCGAGTTAAGGATTTGTCAGCATTATCAATCGTCGATATTAGGAGTGTCGGTATTTTAACGGTATTCTGGTTGTCGATATTACACGCAATTTTCATCCTGCATTCCATCCAATTCAGGTCTTCGAATGCCTTGGACGAGACCCAAAGCTTCTGCTCGACGGCAGACCCCCAAGACCGTTCGGGCCGCTGTCAACATCGAAGGTATACGGTTTTTCCGAGTTTTTCACTACATCATCCGTTTTTAGGTGTACCGCGTATTTGGTGACACCGTGATGTGCTACCCGCTGCTCTTCGAGGTAAAGGATTTCTACGTGGCGTCCGATCCGGCGATTCTAATTGACGATATCAAGGTGAGAAAACCAGATTTAGCTCCAAGTCACGGTACGCGGCGTACGCTTGAGCAACGTACGAAACCCTGAAGTCCATCGTACGATTAGATTTCCATCGTATTCTTACGTACGATTAAAAAAATAAGCATTTTTAGCACGAAATCGAGTTCATCGCCCGTCGTTGGAAGCTGTCGGGGAGGCCGACGATGTGCGTCTTGTTACGGTAATTGTTAAATTCCGCGGGACGCTTTTTTACAGTGAGGAAAACGTGCTCGGCCCCTACTTCGACCATATGATGGACCTGCTCGTGCAGCTGAAGAATGGCTTCGTCGGCGGGATCAGGGTTCGGCTCGGCAGGGTTCATGTGAGTAGTTTTGATGCTACATGGAGCTCTGTGTATAGTTTAGTATTTTTAGTATCAATAAAAAGGCTTATTATTTGTGTTAAAAAATCCGACCCTAAAACTCTAATTTTAGCAGCTTCTGAATTCGGCCTGCATCGAGCACGTCGACTTTGCGAACTCAGATGACGTGGAGTTTGATATCGACAAATTAGAGGAAGACGATGGTCGGCTCCAGCTTGAATTTTTGAGGAATCGAATTTTAGGCCCCGGCTCGGATTATCGATCAAGGACAAGCCTGAAGGAAGCGGCCAACGACGACGAGACGGTCGTGGAGGTGCGGTCTCTCTCTCTCTCTCTCTCTCTCTCTCGCTCTTTCGCACTCTCTCGCTCTCTCTCTCTCTAATATTCGATTTTCAGTCCGACTTCACCGCGATGAGCGACCACGCGCTCTATGAAGTTCTCGTCCATGACGAGCCGGAAAAGCTGCGCGCGACCGCTTTTGCCATTGTGGCTTTTTGGCGACGGGCCGGGCCCGAGTTTATGATCGGAACAAGTAAAAACCTTGATTTATAAAAATGTATGTTTTTAGCCACACTTCGCGAGCGCCTCGAGAAAATCTACCGCACTGCCTGCCAACTGCGGCTCTGGTGGCTAGTTCGGTGAGTTTATGGGATTATTGGATTTTTCGCTTCAAAATATGTTGAAAATTGAATTTTTTATCAACAATATTTCAAAATAATTATGATATTTGGCTAAATATTTTATATATTGAATTCGAAAGTAATTTCCTTTAGATACTGCGCCGGCCACCTCCAGAAAAGCGTGAACAGCTTGGCGCCGTCGATTACCAACCTGTTAGTGCGTGGCAAACAGGTAAAACATCGAAAATTTTTTATTTTTGTTTTTAAAGTAATTATTTTTCAAAAAGCAAAAAGCAAAAATCTTGCGCGGTCCAGGAGTCGAACCCGGGTCGCTGGGCTGGGAATCCCAGAATGCTGCCGCTACACCAACCGCGCTCCCATGGGCGGGGCGCGGTTTTTTATTTTTGTGCGGGGGCGGTGAAAATTTTCACCGAGTGAGCCAGGTGGTGAATTTTGCTGTTTTTTTTTAGTTTTAGGTTCAAAATAAAGAAAAAAAGATAAATAAGAAGAAATCGGAGTTAAGAAAAATTTTGAAAGCTTGAGTTTGAAGGAAAAACATCCAGCTTGTCTATTTTATCCTTTTTTTCTTTCTAATTTTTTTCCTATAAGCCCATAAATGCCTCGTATGTATGTTAGTCGTCTTTTTGGTGAAATTTAGCTATCTTTCATCTGGAAAAGCTATCTAAAAACTTGCAACCTTTTTTAAAATCTAAATTATTTTTGAAAATCGGGATTTTTGGATTTTTTTGATAAGAATTTTTTAGGTCCTGCTTGACTCGGCAATTGGGATTGCATTTCTAAAAAATGCAAAAAGAAAAAGTGTAGCCTGGTCCAGGAGTCGAACCCGGGTCGCTGAGTTACTAATCCCAGTATGCTGCCGTTACACCAACCAGGCTCCCATGGTTGGACCCGGGTTTTTTGTTTTTCTTCGTAAATAATGAAAATTTTCATCGGAATCTCCAGATGGCAACTTTTTCGCTTTTTTGGTTTACGTCGAAAAAGTAAAAATAAGGCTAGAAAAGCTTCATTTGGGAGGAAAGACAGCTTTCCGGATGTGGCGCGGCGGGAATGGCTGTAAATTTGCATTTTTCACAAAAAAAACAGGGGTTTTTTCAGGTGGTTTTTTTGGTTTGTCAACACAAAATGAAGTCTGAAAAGCTTCATTAGCGGGAAAAGCCGGTTTCTAAATGTGTTCGTGGGAACTACGCTAAGGTTGGCATAGAAAACGTAAAAAGAAAACAAATTATTGAAGCAAATTTTCCCTCGCTTCTTGCAAAACCCGCTGTTTAGAATGCAGAGGTTAGTAGAAAACATGAAAAATTTGATTTTCAAGTCCCTAAAAAATTCGGCACGGTCCGGGATTTGAACCCGGGTCGCTGGATTAGTAGTTCCTGCATGCTCGCCGCTACACCAACCGTGCCCCCGGGGTGGTCGCGCTCGGACGATTTTTGTGTTTAGGCGTGAAAATTTTCATCTGATTGGTCCAGTTGTGATTTTTATGGTTTTTCAACGAGCCGATATTTCAATCGAAAAAATGCCAGAAAGGGAGGCTAAATTGCGGTATCCGGTCACTAAACGGATTTCGGATTTTTATATGTCAAAATGCTCAGCAGGTCGAGCTGGTTCAGGATCGGTTGGAAAAACTTGGCCGCAACGCTTCTATCTCGAGATATGACACTTCAAAGTTGGCTACTGAAGTATCCGGTCACTAAACGGATTTCGGATTTCTGTATGTCAAAATGCTCAGCAGGTCGAGCTGATTCAGGAACAGTTCAAAAAACTTGGCGGAAAAATCGCTATCACAAGATATATAGCTTACAAGGTCTCAAAACAGGCCGACACGTAGCACACAATACACCTATATACGCCAGCTGTACATCGGAAAGTAACGGAATGGTCATTTTTCATGCTACTAGAGATCACAAGTGCTCGATAAGAGCTTAGCGTTACTCTACTCTACACCCAGTTTGAGCCTAAAAATAAGGCTTCGTGCCACCCGGGGCCTAGTCGCTTCGGATGGGTGCGAGCTCGTACAGGGTTTCGAAATCGGGGCGCCCGAGGAGCGCGCAGCGCCCAGGCGCCCCGATTTCGAAAGAGTGGAGCGGCAGCCCATCCGAAGCGACGGCCCGCCTTGCCTGACAATGTTTTTGACCCAAGAAACGGTAATTCTATAACATTCCGTTACTTTCCCATGTACAGTTGCCGTATATAGGTGTATTGTGTACTACGTGTCGGCCTGTTTTGAGACCTTGTAAGATATATATATCGTGATAGCGATTTTGCCGCCAAGTTTTTTCAACTGATCCTGAATCAGCTCGGCCTGCTAAGCATTTTGACATATAGAAATCCGAAATCCATCTAGTGACCGGATACTTCAGTAGCCAACTTTCAAGTGTCATATCTCGAGATAGAAGCGTTGCCGCCAAGTTTTTTCAACTGATCCTGAACCAGCTCGACCTGCTGAGCATTTTGACATATAAAAATCCAAAATCCGTTTAGTGACCGGATACCGCAATTTTCCCGAAAGTTAAAGTTAAATCAAGTGGAAGCAGAAAAAAATGCAAAAATTAAAATCTACGAAACTTTTTTGTATTCCAATTATCGAATTGACGATATAAACTTTTTTTAGATCACCGTCGGCGTGCGCAGTGTGAAGGAGGTGACCATCTCGACGCCGATGGCCCCGCAGGAGCTGTTCACGCTCTTGTTTTCGTGCTGCCCGAAGGAGGAGCCGCAGATGGCGTGCATCCAGCAGGAGTTGATCATTGCCTGCGCCGATTTGGTCAGTTTTTCGTGAAGAAAATGATGCTAATTTGGACTAATTCAAATAGCTAATGCTAATTTATTACATTTTTCAGATCGGTCACAGCCCCGAGTCTTTCTCCGGCGTGCTGACCGTCCGGATGTCGTGGCTGGCCGACGCGATTCAGGTCGGCTTTGTAATTTTATAATTTTTTCTAGACTTATTATGTTGAATTTAAAGCGTTAAATGTATAATTTTTTAGATGCTCCTCTCCTACGTGAACGCATCGGAAGCCGTGTCGGACTCGTCCCCCCGCACCGGCTCCCTTCACTTCACCCCGCCGACTCCGGGGACAACGGGGATTCCGCACGGTTCGTAAAATTTAACTTTCGGAAAGAGTCCTCTAAAAAAAATTCCTCAAAGACCTTGGCTAGTATGCCCTCTTGGCTCGTTAAGTTTTATGCATAAAAAATCGGAAAATCCAGTAAATGACGTGCTGAAAAGCTTTTTTTACAAATAAGTACGACTCCCGAAAGAAAGATCTCTGCTTGCACGTTTTTATAAACGTTATTTCATCAAAAAAGGCTGAAAACGGGCAAATTACTTGTCGAAAAATGTAATTTTGGACTTGAGCAAAAAAATACACTGGGATTCCGAAGGAATCTTTACTAGTTTACACCTTTTCCCACGAACTTGAACAACGAAGAAA
Organism: Mesorhabditis spiculigera; assembly: GCA_958295435.1. Taxonomy (NCBI): domain Eukaryota; kingdom Metazoa; phylum Nematoda; class Chromadorea; order Rhabditida; family Rhabditidae; genus Mesorhabditis; species Mesorhabditis spiculigera. The sequence goes on along the minus strand of CATQJA010002702.1, from coordinate 606,646 downwards.
TACGTTTTTAAGGCATTTTGAGTATCTCTGTCGCCTTCTCTCTCTCTCTCTCTCTCTCTCTCTCTCTCTCTCTCTCTCGCTCGTGTATAATTTTTTGGTTGTTTAAATTCGGCTTTGAAGAGGCCAAGAAGCTTCGAATCTCGTTACTTTGGTCTCTCTCTCTCTCTCTCTCTCTCTCTTTCTCTACTCTCCAAAATGACAACCCATCCTCCCGATCTTCGTATTTTCCCACCCGGCCCTCTGCAACCAGGCGGCAATCAGGTGATCCGGAAACGGCTGAGGTTGCGCGTTTCCGGTTCCCCCTAGGCGCCCGGAAATGTTTTTGGGTGTTTTTATCGTCGCGAAAAGTGAGGAAAAGTGATTTTACCATAATCCCCTGCCCGGCCTCGCCACCACCGCACTTTTTCGGTATTTTTTGGGGGCCTCCGAGGCCGACTGGGGGCCAATATTTAGGCCTAAATTGAGAGGGTGGGATTAGCGCACCAGAAAAAGTTTTGTTTATTGGAAGGGACACGCCGTATTCTATAGTAATCTGGGGGCAATAATTAACCACTCTCTCGTTCCGTTACACACCTAATTTCGGGGATATCCGAGGAGGGCAGGCAAACAGCTTTGTATGTGGTTTTGCGAGGAGAATGGCGAGGTGGGGAGGTCCAGGAGAAGAATGCGGTATTTTTAAAGACATTGACCTGAAAGGACCGGGTCCATTCTAATCTTATAGAGGAGAAGAATAGGTTGATCCCATAGAAAAATTATTGTAGGCCCACATTGAATATCGGAGAATACGAATCATAAAGGCGCACACGTGACGAGGATTATTTGGGTTTATGAGAGTTTTTTTTGTGGAAAAAATTCAGATGAATAGAAAATCAAAAAGTGCACTCAATACAGGAAAAATTGAGGCATGCTAGCGGAGATGCTTTAGGAATTTTTGGGACAATTTTAGGGCTTTAAGATAAAGAAAACGGAAAAAACCATGAAGAAATCACGGGCATGCGAGCAACGATTATTTGGGAAGCTCTGCTAGGGTCATGTTGGCAGAGGAGCTTTGGGCAATACGGGCATTCGGGCATGCGAGCAGAGATATTGAGAAACTCGGCTGGGGGGCATGCTAGCAGAGTTTCTTTGGGAAATTTACTGATCCTAAAATGGCAAATATTCGTAAAAATCGGGACGTGCGAGCAGGGTTTCTTTGGGGCGATCGCTAGAATCTTAAAATCGTATGTCGAAAGCCGTTATGAATCCATTTTTTCAGAAATCCGCCGGAAGAGCATCTACGACCTGTCGCCGACGATCATCAAGGACGTGCTGGGGTCGCTGATGGCCCGAAAAGTGTGGCATTTACTGTAGGTTTCAAGGGTTCGAAAATCGAGTTTTCGTTTCAGGACCCCACTGCAAACTCGTCGACTAAATGGTGCGCTGAACCGGATGCCGGAAGGTTTCTACGATCGAGTTTGGGGGATTCTGGAGCGAGCCGATCATGGGATTTCGATCGCACATCAATTATTGCCCCAGGTACCGTACTCTATCAATCTCTGCTGTCTCTCTCTCTCTCTCTGGCATTTCGTCAATTTTTACATTTTTAGCAACCTACCCTGCTCGACATGACCAAATTCGAGCTGAACTTTGCCTACCGTATCGAGCAGATGATGAGCCAGATCGCCCATCCGGAGTATCGACAGATTTTGGTGGAGGTATCGTAGCTTCGGTCAGGGTTTAGCGGTTGAAAACTGCTTCATTTTTCCTATATGTAGGTGAAAAATAGCCAGTGAATTTGGAAGAGTTTCCGCAAAGATCTTTGCTAGTTCACCCCATTCAAGCGTTTTTCTGACCTCACTAGTCCAATTTTAGTCTCGCGGCGGATTTGGATTCTAAGTCTATTTTGTTGCCGGGATTCTGGAACTAAAATAGCCAGCAAAATCCGTTGTGACGACGCACGCCGCATCGTCGCGACCATCCGGATTGTGACGCTCCGGCGGATTTCACCTTTTTCACCGCCCCGGCTATTTCCAGATATTGCAATTTTCCGCGGCTTAAAAGGGGCGCCCTGTAGTCGGCAGTCAGCAATAGGGCATGAGAAAATAGCCATCTCTTCAAATTAGTCGGAGGGGAATCCCTTGGAAATTGGCGATTACTGTGGTCCACTAGGCCGGGGGCACCTTTTAGAAATCAGCGCCCAGAATTTCCAGCCCGACTGCCCGGATGAAAAGGTCGAATTTTCAGCCGGGGATTATGACAGCCCCGGAGCTTATCCGGGATCTGGCTGGCCATCTGGATTCTGGTGTTATTTCGAAAAGTTTTTGGCGATTGGGACAGCCTGAGAAATGTCGCTGAAAGGAGGTGCACGGCAGCTTAGTGGGGTAAAAATTTGAGCCGCGGGAACTCTAGGGCTGTTTTTGCGTTGCTACATTGTTGTTGCGATGGACTGGCAAAATCCGACTGCACTTTTTGAGATTTTCACGATATCCGAGGCGTTCCCGAGCACAATAGGTGCAGAAATAGAGGCTACGTCGGCAGACGGACTTGCAAAATACGGGTTACCGCTACATACGTCCAACTATGAGTCAACACGAGACAAAACGATGATTCCAAGCGAAGAATTGTATGGAAAAACAATGTTGTTTTTGAGACTTTTAGTTACTACTTTTACTTACTTTTCCACCGGAGCTTTCCGATTATCGGGGGGGGGGGGACTTTTTTCGATGATTCCAGCTATGCGTAGTAATGTAATAGTAAGTATTAATATAGTTTTTACTAAAATTTGATAATATTTAAAGTGGTAGAATTATCGAAAAACTTCGAAATTAAAAAAGGTCCCGAAGAGCCGATCCCCCAAAATCTCTGCTAGCTTGCTCAACGCATTCGGGTTTTAGCGCATAAACTTTTTTCGCGCGCAATAAAATACCATCTGGTTATTATTCAGAGCGCTAAAAACGAAAAAAGAATTTAATTTTTAATTTAGTTTTAGAAAAAAAGACGCAATTTTCAAAAGAACCGGCTTTAAAAAAGCAATTTTGACGTTTCGAGAAACCGGGTTATCATCTTCGACGTGTTTAGCCCCGGATTCCCCAGACATCTCTGCTAGCTTGCCCGGCCGCTCACGTTTGGTGCTCCGTCAGTTAAATTCGCTTGTCAAAAAGTGACTTCTAGCGGCAACACGATCCTCCGGGTTAGAGCCTCTACTTATCGGAATTCCGCAAGGATCCCTGCTAGCTAGCCGGTTTAACTGGATCACCTTAGAATTTGTCATTGTGCAAGTTTCCTAGCTAATTGGAAAAGGAGGCATAAGAAACCTTAGTACTCAACCCGTAATGTCAAAAAATTTCCCGCCTCCCCTTCCTTTTCCCCGTTCCCATATTTTTGTAGAATTGCTGGTTTTCAAATTAAAGTACCCCCTCCATCGCTGGCTATGCTGACTTTGCCGCGTCAGCAAAGCCGATTGCGGCCTTGTCAGCACCTGTCGACCACCGGATTATTACTGTAGTCGGGGCACCTTTTCGCCAAATTTTGCGCGATTATATGAGGCGCGACACTTCAAATCCCCAATTTCGATGGGGCCTATTTACCGGCACTGGGTGATTTTACGACGATTTCCTGGCCCTTGGGGGAGCTTTAGCTTATGACCAGCCATATATTGCCTGGCTTATCCGGCTGCGGGGTCAGCTGCCGACTACAGGCTACATGGGGGAACCCGGGGCTAGATTGAAAATGGAAAAAAGGTATAGTAAGCAGGTTTTAAAGGGCCTGAAAAAGGCGGGAATCGAGCTCTCGGTGCGCTAGGTCTTTAGACAAACGCGCGTTAGGACAAATAAGTTGCCGTAATCAAATTCTAAGGGAACTGAAAAGCGCGAAAATCGACCCATGCTCTCGACTAGGTCTCGACAGCTACGTGGTGTGACAAATGACGCTTTGAAATAGATTTTAGCGCCATAGAAACTGCATTTTTGGCAAAACACCAGACGCAGACCCAGTCGACAGAAGGGGGCGATTTTCATGTCTTTAGGCTCTGTAAAGCGGCTGGAAAGGCAAAAATCTGACGCTATGGATTTCTGGCAATCTGCCACTTGGACGATATCTTCCTGACTCGGCTTCTTTAGCAGATTTTCGAGTCTTTATGAAGTTTTCGAGATGCTACTGTAAACCCACCGACTGCAAAATATCTGCCGGTGTTTTTTTCGTTTTACTGTAGCCCCGGATTCTTAAGATGTGCGCATAGATCAGACTCGTGCCCGGATGCCTTTTTCATATTGAGTAGGACCCACATGAAACTCCGTGAGATCCGGCCACAAAGCTGCAAATTCGCGTAAAAATTCAGAAAAAATAACTAGGTACTAATCCGCCTCCTCAGCTGACACCGTCTGTTGCTTGTGATTGGGGTGGAAAAAAACAGACACAAGGAGCCGGATTTGGCCAATGTTCTGGCAACGCCGATTTTGGGTGCCCTTTCGGGAGTCATGTAGCCGGTAAAAAAATTTGCAATTCGAGGATACGGTATTCGGGGGGGCAGTTTAGAAAGTGTTGGCGAATTGGGGAAATTTTTAGAGCTGAAAAGGCCATTTTGTTTCGGAGTCAAATGGCCGGTAAAAAATTTTGAATTTAAAGTAACAGGATACGGTAATCTATTTTTCCAGCTCCTCTGCATCATCGCCACGATGCTCGAGCGGAACCCGGAGATCCACTTTGGCGAGCTGCTTGACTGCGACGAGATGATCAAGCAGGCGTTCATCATCTACGCGACTTCGGCCGGAATCAAGGATACGGTACGCTTTCGATGCTGAGAATATAGAAATTCCAATGGCTTAAAACGTAAAATTAGGTTTTAAGCTTTTTAAAATCCATTTTTTTTTCAGCGTGACCTGACCCCGTTCTACCAGCTCGACAACATTGCGATGAACACCAGCACGGCCACGTTTATTACTAAGGTGAATTTTTAGGGTTTTCGGGCCGCGCGTACTTATGTATTAGGTTGGTCGGAAAGTAGCTAGAAGTTTTTTCACAATTTTCCATAGATATTCTCGAAGTCAATCCAAAATCTAATAGTGGTCCAACTATTTGATGTGTAATCTCCTTTCCTTATTTACGAATGCTGCGAAATGGGATACTACGCCCTTACAAAATAGATATGAGTGATTTAGCGAAATTTGAGTAAAACAGCAATATCTATGCGTTCACAGTACCGAATACGGCGCCTTTTTGTGTGCATATGTGCAACATCATTTGGCATCTACTGACACCAAGCAGCAAAAAATCCCATGGCAAACCGAGAAAAAACACCCGATTATCAAAAGTCCTCGGGGTCAAAATTTTCTGGACCGCTGCAAAGAAAGCCAAAAACAAAAATATTGGCTGGAGGAAAATTTTTGTTTTCTTTACTGAATATAGCACTAACCTTGACGCATTCGGGAATATAAATCTTGGTTACGCGAAGCCGCTCGTTTTTGCAAAAAAAATGCGCTAAAGTTCCATTCTAGTTACTTTCCGACCAACCTAATACATAGCGTTTCTTTATGCATACTTTCGGATTTTTCACGATATAAAATTGAAATTTAAATCCCGGTTTTCCTTCGGCGGCGACATCGCCTAAACCGCGATTATGACTAGGCGAAAATCCGTCAGCGTTTTGGCGGTATTATTGGTTGGAAAGGAGTGAAAAATCACGATTTTGTTTTTCGGAAATTGTGATAATTTGTCCTTGGGATGCAAAAAGTTATGTAATGCTGTACTTTACTAATGGAAATTGAAAAATTTGGTTTTTTACCTGTAACTAGGTGCAATTTTAACGTGGAAATTAAAGGTAACAGAAAGCACGAAAATCGACCCCTATTTCGACTAGGTCTGGACAGTTTCTGTAAAAGGGAGCACTAACTTTCAGATTCCGAAGCCAGCTGTCACGCTCCCTTTAAACCCAAATTTTGCCAGCCCTCAAAATCCGCATGACTCGGCAGCAGCATCGCCTACACCCCACGTGCACCATCGGGCATCCTCCAAAAAAAGTGCAGCCCCAAAATCCAACCCGGCGTCCCGGAAAAGTGTTATCATTTCCTCTCTTCTACCCAATCCAACAAATCCATCTCTACTTTTCCGGGGCCAAACATGCAAAATCCGGTCTCTCTCACTCTCTCTCTCTCTCTCTCTCTTCTCGATTCCTATAGTCCGCCCCGGGCACACCGGCTACGACCCACGCCGCCGTGCTGACGTCTTAAACGGATTATTTTGTAGCTCCGGAAAAGTTGTGTATTCAAAAAAGAAGCCAAAGCGCCCCGGAAATCCGCCAATGGCCCATTCAGACCGCCGCGTGGGTTTTGAATAACCTCTGGCAAATCAGAATGGGATGAGCATAGAATGATTGGGCGAAAAATTGGGGGATTAAGCAGGGTGACGAGGGTGTGGGGGTGGACTTGTTGAAGGTGTTGGAACGATACAGTTAAAGGGACGGGCTCGGCAACCTTATGGATTTTTTGCGTACGAGAGAGGGCAAAAGAAAGGGTATGATAACGAGCGAGAGAAAGAGAGAGAGAGAGAGAGAGAGAAACAAGTTTCGAAATCTAGCCGTCCTAGCTCTTTTAAAACAAAATTTATTGAATTTTTCCAGGCAGTGGTCGAGCACGTGCTCCAAGGCCGCCACCTCTCCCGCCCGATCGACATC